>JAFJYI010000266.1:0-205000 GCA_019022655.1 Acacia acuminata | reverse complement strand
CGAAGATGACAAGCAGCTAATTAAAGAAAAAAGAAATAGACCTTTTTGAGTTTTTTGAAATTAAAATTACACATCCAACATACATGTTTTTCCAACGTAATTTAAGGTATACGAGATAAGTTTGTGAAAGAAATTTTATCTTAACTTAAACAAAAGTGTTTTTCTAACGCCAACTCAAACAGATGTATATTAAAAAAGAAGCATTAGAGACTGCCCAAAGCTTCTCTTTCTTGTCCACAATGAGCTGCCTAATTGCCTATTTTCCACAGATTTAGTTTAATTTCTGCACTCATAATCACAGTCTCACGGATGCCTCGTTAATTAATCTTATTATATATATCAGCACATGCTTCACGAAAGGTAATTAGATATATTGTGTTTGAGAATTAATTTTAATTATTAGAACCTGTTGCAAGAATGGGAATTCTAGTGATTATTGGGAATTTTAGGGTATGTTTGGTATGAGGGAGGGGAGGGGGAGGGAAATAAGAAAATGACCAAATTGTCATTAATGAAAGGAATATTTTTTTTATTGAGAGTATGTTTTTAGAATATTGAAAAATTTCTAAGGACAATTTAGTAAAAAGGAGACAAAAGATTAACCCCTTCCCCTCCCTCAAACCAAAAATACCTGATTATTGATCAGAAAGAATATGCCCAACATATGCACATTCAAAATGTACTTACATAATACCGTGGTTAAAAAGTACTTTGTCAAAAAGAATTGCCTGACCCACGTTCAAACCATGGACCTCATATGTGCAAGCCCAGAATGTTAACCAGCTACACTAGCTAGCACGTTCTAATGTTGTTCCTTCACAAAATATATATTCTCAGATTTTTATGGGTGCACTTGCACCCACAGACACAAGTGTGGCTCCGTAATACCAGCTTAGTTGGAGATTCTCCTATCTTTGGCTACTAGCTAAGACGGATTATACTGCTACAACTTAATTTATCTTGCACATGATTGGGTATTTGCAACTACAGAAAATATCTGATTTACATTAAAAAGGAGGTTAAAGCATATGAATAGGAATAGATATATTATAGCAGAGTAATTCCTGTATACAAAATAATGAATAAATATTATTTTCATAATGTGTGCCGTATCTTCTTCTTTTTTTAAATAAAAAACAAAAAAACATAGATATAATTGGATCAATAATGAATGGTATAGCGCAGGAAGTTACCCATAAAAAATTTGATGGAATTGTGTTCTCATTTGGCTGTACGATTCTCCAGCTTTAATTCCATTTGTTGAACTACCTCCTCTTGCAAGTCTAATGCATATATTGGCCAAATTCCGCACTCATTTATCCAGTGATCATCAAACCAAATTCCACCAACCAATCCACATGTAAACTTATAAGTGGTACCCCCGTCAAAGCTCCTTTGGGTTTCCTTTGATATGCTTTCCATTGGATCATACCATAGATAAACATTACATCCATTCCATTCGACGAGGTCAGGGAATTTCTTTTCATCCTCGCAATAGATCTCTTCATCTTCAAAGTGCAATTTTCTCCAAATCAATGTTGTGGAAAAGGTAGAGCTCAATTTAGCAAGAACACAACAGGAAGCAAAACCCAACAAATGGTCAGAAGAAGATGGGGCAAGCTCTATAGTAATCTCCGCAGTTCGATAATATTTGAAGCCCTTTGGAATTGTGCTTCCTGGGTAACAAACTTTAACCTCACCAGAGTAGTTGTTATATATTGTTCGCATCACTTTGAAATCTATGGTCTCCAATGTGCATTCATCTACATAAAAATGAGTAATGGAAGGTACCAAATTAAGTTCTTTGAGCTTTGAAAGATGCTTGATGCTATTAGGCAAACCCTCCACTTGGCATCCTCGTAGTGATAGAGTCCTCAACAGTGACATGGCACTGATGTTGTCAGGGATCAAATAAACTGCACAGTGTCTCAAATGTAATTCTTCTAAAGAACGCCAGACATCAAACAAAGTAAGTAAATTTGATTTGCGCATTAGTCGTCCTCTAAACTTGGAAAGACTAAATTTTTTAAGAGATGTCAAGTAACTTAGCTCATTTATTTGAAAATTCTTGAGAGACCCACCGAGACATAGCCCTTCAAGTTTATTGAACCGTCCAATTGGCAACTTCAATGTTTTTATACCAGCATAATCTAAAATTAACCTTCTCAATTCTTCTGATGACAAAAAATTTCCACGAGCCCAGTAGCACGAGATATTTGAGAGATTTCATATGCTTATCCCTGTGAAGACTCTTTAGTTTGCGGCATCCCGATAGATCCAAATAAGAAAGTTTAGGAAGAGATAAGATAGATGGATGAATACTGCATAAGCTACAACAATATTTGAGGTTCACGATTTCAAGATTTTGTGCGATGGACAAATTAGGCAACTTCACTAAATATAAGGAAACTGAGAGATTTATTGTCTTCAAATTCATTAGATTCTGTGATAATTAAAAGAGACACGTTATAGGAAAAAAAATCCTCGTAATTCAATTAGACTAAAAAAAGGAAATATACATCAATATATAGTTACCTGCACATCATCCCATAGTTTTTCAACTTTGCTATCAGGCATGTGGATTTCAACAAGTTTTTGTACACAAAAACCCATTGGTAGAGACGCCAAAGAATATCTTTCCCAATAAATAAAGCTTAGTTTTTATCAGAAAGTGAATCCAGACCATGAGGAAAATATAAGCAACGATGGCCAATTTTACCACAATGTTGGATCTTCAGAATTCTTAAATTACTCAAGTTTTTGAAAGCGTTAGCACTCAAGGATAGGTGGTGTCTTGAGTCCTCTAACTTCAATATAATGCCTTCTGTTGCATCAGTTCCCTAGCATAACAAAATTCAAATAATATCAAACAAGTGGAGTTTAAATATTCAAATTCAATGAAGTAATGAATGAAAAAGGAAGTTAAAGCATCTCTTACCATGCTATTTTGTAGTATATCTTGAATTTCCTTTGAATCATTTAATCAACTTCACCTTTTAGGATGCTCTCTAGATTTCTCACGAACTATTTCTTCAGCCATTTCTTATAGCAGATCATGAATTCCTACTATATTGTCGCTTGAAATGGTTATAAGAGCTTTATTTATAAGGTCATCTATTCCACAATCTACGTACAAGTCACCACAAGCATCTAGCACGCTTATAAGAAGTTCTTTTTTCTTTCCCCATAAAAAGAATGCAATGTCTAAGAATATCTTCTTTTCTAGTATGTCAAACCCATCATAACTGACCCTCAATACGTTGTAAATTTCTGGATTGGGATGCTTCCTCAATTTCTTAAGGGCACTCTCCCATGCTTTTGTATCTCTAGAGTTCAAATGTGAACCCAAAACTTTTAATGCTAAAGGAAGGCCTCTTGTGTATTCAATTGCCTGTGCATTGATAACTTTTCATATCCTATTTTGGGATGGTCTTGCTTGAAAGCATACCAATAAAAAAGTTGAAGTGATTCTTCCATGCATAATTCTTTCATCTCATGTAATTCATGAACTCCTCCACTAATTAGAACATGCTTGTCTCTACTTGTTATGATGATCTTGCTATTTGGTCCCAATGAAAGATTGATATTGTAATTGCCCAGAGGTATCCACATCATCAAGCACTAGAAAATTTTTTCTCCGACTAAGCCTCCTTTGAGTGTTGGGTTGTCTTTTATGTGTGAGATTTTCGTTGTTCAATAGTACAGAGAGAATCTTTTCAAGCAAACCAGTCAATCCGATCCTTTTTTATTCCTCTCTCACATTTGATACAAAGCAAGAACTATTATATCGCGGGGAATTTGTCAAAAACAACTTGAGCTAATGTTGTTTTACCTATCCCACCCTTACCCCAAATTCTGATAACTCTAACTTCCTCTGAATCAACTTTCATAAATGATTCAACAACAGTCATATCTTTCTGAAATCGAATAAGCTGATCCTTTGGCTCAGTTATGTCTTTATCTTCTAGCTTTTTCAATACATTTTTGACTATGTCATCAATAAGATCAGATTCATTGCTGCCATATTAAAAGGAAGAAATTATTTTTTTAACAAATCATACCACTGTAAAAAAAAATAAAACATCATAAATATATTTTTTTAAAAAAAAAATTTATGGTGTTAACACATTAATGATTGATAAACTATGACAAGTTATATTGACTAAAGTACATAAAGACAAAATGCTTACAAATAATTTGAGGAATGATGACTAGATAAGTTTGCGTGTTTTCCAAGACAGATTTCCAAAGCTTTATTAAGCCATGGTTGTACTTTTGTTGATGCTTTGAGCAAAAGCATCTCCATAAGATCCTTCTTGATGCCTGACATGTGATGGATCTACATTATAGAAAATTGGAATTACAATTTGATTATTGACTCGCTTGCATTCCATGATTTTTACAAGCTCTTCTAGGCACCAAGCATAGTCTTTTGAGAATATCACCAATGCAATTATTGAACTTTCTATTGCTTCCAGAAGCGCAGTTGATATTTTATCTCCCCTCTCTAGCCTCTCATCCACATACACATCTATCTCCTCCTGTTGTAACTGCTTTTTGAGATGGCTAAGAAATGTAGGTCTAATGTCTGAACCTCTAAAACTGATAAAAACATCATATTTTTTCTGCAGAACTTGGGAAGAAGTAGCGACAGAAGCCATTACTGGACATATAAACAAAAACTATAGGGTGTTAATTATTCCTAATAAATTTGGATGCTAATCTCTTCACTGAAGTTTCCAATAATAACATGATAACAAGCATATAACTGTTGAAATATTATATGTACAAGTCAGACCCTTAGATCAGTAGGGGAAATTTGATCTTTTTGCGCTTGTAAAAAATAACACTCAAGAATTTGAAACTTCACTGTGTTTTAACAAATTCATTACGCTTATGTATAAACAAGTCTTGAATTTGGAACATATTCATAATCTTTCCTGAAAATAATGATTGGTGGCTTCAATGTGGTAAACTCTGTAGTATGACCCTCTGTTTCTATGCCCAAATGCTTATACTAAAGGAAAAATAACAGAATAAGAAACGGAATTCTCAAGCAAGTCATTTTGGAATTGAAAGAGTAACTCTTGCATCTTTTATTTTAAAAGACCATTAAAAAATAGTACAAATTATTGAATAATGACAATAAAAATAAAAAAATTGTAAGATCATAATAATTCTTTGTAGATTTTATTTGAATACAAAAGGCACGGCATGCTTCTTAGTTACTTTGATTTCATATTTTTTGTGGGAAAGAATGATAAATTATCTAAATTCTACAATTTATTTGGCTTTTAAATCTAATAAAAGATGGTAAAACTCTTACTTGGATTATATTTACATAAAAATAAATTGTTATAGAAAATATCAAGTAAAACGCATAACGAGCATTCCCATTTAATATATTGATCATGCATCATTGTAGAATTCGAACAAGTGGAAATGAAATATGGTGAAACAGGTCAATAATACAATCATAACCCAACCAAAAAAAAAAGTCAATGTCCTAATATACCAATACCAATGCATCAATATATATGTGTACGTATATATAATACAACTTAAATCAGAGTATTCATTGTCAAGCATAAACATTTCAGCTGATTCATCAACTCTGTAATATAGGGAAAAAATGAGTGAAATCCTTTCAATTTTTATAAAATTTTAGAAAGAAACGTCATGGGACTAATTAGGAATGGAACATGGCTTTTCCTTACACGTATGTACGGATGAATATTAATAAAGGAATGAGGAAAAAGATAATCTTACCTGGATCGATCAAATCAAACCTTCACTGGCAAACTAAGAGAAATAGCGATAATGTCTGTGTAAACTAAAGCAATCCTATTTATAAGTAAAGAAGAACGTTTCTGGTAAACTTCCTTATCAATACGGGCCGTCTTTGTTAGAAAGCAAGTCTAATAATTTAAAGTCGCAAGTTGGCTTCTGCACATTTCCTCCATTTGTCGAGCTCCAAAAAGAAAATAAAATGTTAGAATAAATCTTTCCTTTGTTGACTTGATTGTTTTATAACGCCCATTGTTATATTTTTCTTCAACGAGGGCATATTCTGCTGGTTGCTAGAAGTTGCGTTGGCTTAACCAGAAGTTTAAGGTTTGTATCCTCAATATGCTGCTATGCAGGGGCGGATCTAGAAATTATGAAGGAGGCACCACTAGCGGGGGATGCCCTCGAATTTTTTTTTTTTTTTATAGGAAAGTTTTAAATGCATTAAAAAATAAAAGAATATAAACAAGAAAAAAAGAATATCAAAAATATATTCATGAAATCAAGTGTCTTGATCATATAATAAAAGAAGCAATTATTTTATAAACCTATCATTTAAAAAAGTATGGCTAAATACTTTTGGAAATGCATACCATAAATTGGAAAGAACTCTGAAACTTTCGTATTACTTCATTTTGGCCCACCTGCTGTGTTAAAGTAAATGTGCATACATGATTGTGAAATCTATGCAGATGTAATTAGTATATACAGTGATTTATCTCAAATTTAATTAGTAATGCCTGTAAAATAATATATACTTCCTGCCTCGATTAAATTAATCTTACGGCTTTTCAACATTCAACAGAATTTCAATAAAAAAAAAAAAAAAAAGGAAAGTTGAATCTTTCACTTAATGCAATATAAACGTGTTATCAAAATTAATTAGACGAAGTATTAGGGGTGATGTGGGAAAAATATGACAAAAATTGCTCAATTATTTTATTAAAAAAAAGTATAGTTAAGGTGCATGTGACATTACTAACTTGCAAACATTACTTACTTTATAGAATATATATGTGTGCATTATTAAATTATTATTGAGAAAGTATCAATAAGAGTATTTTAGGAAGAAATTGACAAAAAATTAACATATTGTCCTATAATTGAACCAGAGGAAATATTAACTTTCAGGAGACATTTAAGTTTGTGGTGATGCACTTATCCTTTCATATCATATATTTTTCAAAAGTACAAAACTTAATTTCAGTCCCTTTGTTGATGCGAAATCGATCCTTATATATTTGTACTTTTCTTTTCATGACATTATATTTAGTTATTGTTGATGACTAGAATAATCTCCCACAATTTTGAATGACAAAAAGAGAATAATCTCCCACAAAGGTATTCAAACGCTTTTAGAATCCTCCATCCTTTAATGTAAGTCCCAATTTGAAAGAAGACGCACAAATGAAGAAAGTACTAATATTCTATATGATATGTAAAAATTAGTTTTTTTAAAAAAAAAAATTTCTTGGGGGATTATAGACAAATACCACATAAGGAAATTAATTATTAATGGCTTTCCTAAATTTGACTTGTCACCATTGTCCCCAAAAAACTTATGCCAATTTTGAGCAAAAAAGCAGGAAAACTTATGCGGAAATTATTTGTAAATTTCCAAGTTCGACTCGTAAATGAAGCATGAAAACTTGTAAAATTATTTTCTCTTTTCCTGTGGTTTAGGGTTTAGCTGAGAAATTTTTGTAAGGATAATTATGTTGATTTGGGTTTTTAAAGATGATTTCGTACTAAGACTCAGAAATCCGTCCAATATTGTAGGAGTTCTTGTAGTTGATGTTAGATATAACATGATTGGCCTTAAGGTGAGTTGTTGGGGAAAACCAACAAAGATAGAAAGAAAGAAAAGACTAACCATTTGGTGGCTTTGTGGCACGTTCTTTGGGAACGTTACATGGGGTTTTGGGTTCGATACTTTGGTATATTACTCTCTTCAGTTCCTTAATATTACAAGACATATACACAATGAGGTACTTTAAAGCACCTCTCTTTTAAAACCCCTCGTGTGTTCAAAGCGTCAAACACTCTTATAAATGGAGAGAATTTGATTCTTTTGATTGTCATGGTACTGAGAGAGGTATCTTAGACAGTGGCAAAGCCACACTAGTGTTAATGTAGGCAAGTGCAGGCACAAAAATTTTAAAACATATATATAATTTGAAAGAATTTGATGATAACATGTATAGATAGTGTAGTTGGTTAATACTCTACCCCCTTAGTTAGTTACAGGTCGCCAGTTCGAGCCTCCCATCTTCCTTTTGTCCTCCCCCCCCCCCCCCCCCCAAAAAAAAAAAATTTATCCATCTCTCCAACTATTACTCTCCATCGATCTCACCGTGCTCTTCATCGCTCTTGTCCCCCCTTTCAATGGTAATTTTCCAAATCCCCCCTCTCAACCGATTCTGAATTTAGATTTTAGGATGAATTTGTTGCTGACTTGAGGATGAAATTATTGCTGAATTTATGACTTCTTGATTCTGTTTTTCTGAGTTCAATTGCTGATTTGAGGTTGAATTGCTTTGGATTTGGGCTCAATCGATCCTGTTTGGTCTTTAATAAGCAAATCTGGGTATCTGTAATTTTCCAGCGCTCTTCTTACTTAAAGGTTCAATCTTATACTTTTCGATGCTGTGTTTCGCGCTTCTGCTTCATGTTACTTAACTGTTTATATGCTTTGAACTTTTAATTGGGGCCTGTTAGTTAAAGTATCGTGCTTCTTATTATTTGACAGGGATTGAATAAATTCTTACTCACCAGTAAGTTGATAGGTGAATATTCTGCATGGCTTGAACATATCGGCGACTTGTTTCGGAATAAATAATTATGTTCCTTGACTATTCCTTTTTGTTTTCTACTTTTTCTTTTTTTTTTTTTTTGCCTCGGGTATTTTCTGGCAATCGTGGCTTTTACTTTTCAGTTTCGATTGAGGACCTTATTTTAAAACCTTGCTTGCAATCAAAGCATTCAAGTTTTCACCTGTTAGTAGGGTGATCAATGATCTGTTAAGAATGTGCATGAGAATATCTTTTAGATTGAATAAAGAACGAAAGAGTGGTTTACAACAGATCAGCTTTCATTTTCCTTTTTTAGTTATTCCACTTTCTTTTGGATAGAAAATTATGATAGCTGATGAATCATACAAGGCTTGAGTTTTGACTAGATTCGATGAATTTTACAATGCTACCAAACTTTTCTTTTTTGGCATAAACACAGGAAGATCCATTTCAGTCATTTCTTAATAATTCCACCTCTCTATTAGTTAATCCTTTATTATTTTCATTCATCCTGTAGATCCTAGTATGGTTTTGAATTATGAGAATGTAGAATTTAGTTGTTGTAAACTACTTTTGTTGCTGCAGTTGTTAATTAGCCTTGACTTGGGCTTATTTCTTCCTTTTTTAATTCTTTTCTTGAAAAATGTTTCATTGTTTATATTAAGTTGGTTTTTCATGATCGATCGTAATTTTCAAGAAACACGTGAATTATGAGTTTAACCTTGAAATATCCAATTTTGTTTTTGGTTGATGCTATATCTCAGAATAGTATGATAGTATCTTTTAGACTGTATTACTAGTTGTTAACTTGAAAGATTGTTTTGATAGAGGAAGTTTTGGTGAATTATTTTATATAACGGTTCTAATTAATCTTATGTCTTCATAGCCTGCTTATGCTGTCAGTGAATGAAAACTAAATTATGTCGTAACCTTGTTTGTAGGCAAGGATTCATGGAATTCATTTTGTTCTAACTAGTACTTAACTTTCAATTGGGGTGTGTGTAGACACCAAATCTCACAAGTTGCAACAGTACTCTTTTATTTTCCCCCTGTATTGCTTGTGGTTTATTGTTTTACCTTGGACTAATATTATAATGGGATACTGTTTCTATCTTATATTTAACTTATGTTGAACGTGATATATTTGATAAAATTAATGATGAAGATATAATGTAATATTTTTAAGGAATGAAGAATTGAAAAATGCTTTTATAATCGTTTTGATATAAAAGTTAATTGACTCTTGATTATTATTATTCTATGTTAAGTTGAAGTTTTCTTTTCTTTTACTGTTTATATTCTTTTGTTTTTTAATGCATTTAAAACTTTCCTTAAAAAAATTTCGGGCGGTGCCTCGAATCCCACCATTAATTGTGCACACACAAAACCTAAAATCCTAGCTCCGCCATTGATCTTAGAGTTTGAGATGTAGACATAACGGTTATCGGGTTAAGGTGGAGAAATATGTACTTTCAATCCTAAATTCCCCTACAAAGCAAATTTAAGCATCTTGCCTTTGAATTGTGGGTGAAGCAAACCCTTCTCCTAAAATATATATATATATATAAGACTACTCTCAGGTTTTGAGCATACGAATTATTTAAGTTTCACACTTTTTGTTGGTATTTTGAGATTCCATGCGCTTACAAGGAAGCTTTGAATTGTTTGACCCCAAAAAAGTAAGCTTTGAATTTAACAGAGAAAAGGAATATACCAGGAAGTTGGTTCTTATATTGATCCCTGAGCCTTGGTTCAGATTTACAGAACAGGGTTGGAGATTTTTAAACATGGATTGATTTGATGATATATAATTTTTAAACGCCACTCACATAACGTCTAAGTTCTTGATGATGTGTTATGTCATATAGATGGATGAATTGGTTATGCACACGAGGGTAACAAAAAACCTTTCATCATGTTGCAAATATTTAACTACTTACCGAGCAATTATCTTCAATTATCAAAATGATAAATCAAACCTCTACTAAAAAAATGAAAAATCAAACGCGGATAGATTTTTTTAAATGCAAATTTTTCAAACAAAGGTTTGTTGGCTAAATGGCTTTTATTTTCCCAAACACATCTAAGTTTCTTATTCGAGTGTGACAGATTCTGAAATTGAGCAATTTTTATATTTTGTTTGCAGCTTGGAATTGGGAATGTCCCATTCAACCAAAACATTTGTCGGAATTTTTGTTTATGGATGAATATGCCGTACTAATGTTTGGAAGTATAACAGCAATATATAGGTATATCAATGAATTTTCTTCTCTTTCATAAGATATTTTTTATGTAGTTTTTGGTTTTGAAATTTGACAAAACCAACGTTGCTTAACAATACAATTATATATGACGTACATTATATTCTTCAAAAAACAGAGACGTCATTCAATCATCATCGCAATAAAGATGAATACGCTATTGTGCTCTAAGATAAAAGTAATTGACTTGATTATGCTCTTCCCCAATATTTGTTGGAAAGAGCAAGACAAAGCAATAGCCTCATTTTTCTTTATTTGTTTATCAGGCTTTCTATGAGGTTCAAGTACTTTTGGGTTCAATTGAGGGTAGCTTTCCAAGGTACTTTTTGCACTCATATGGGCTCAAACTTGATCTGGCATGGTGTGGTCAACTTCGGCTTCAACAAATCTGGAAGATGCTGTTGAACACTCAGAACCAATGACCCCAAAAAAAAAAAAAAAAATTTGTTTAAAATTTTTTAACAGAACTTTTTTCCCCTTTTTAGTGTAATAATACAACTTTGGCCCCCAAAGTAGTAAAATTAAATTTTGGCCCCCAACTTCTTCTTCTTCTTCTTTTTTTATTATTACATTTTTCCCCCTTTTTATATCTTTGAGCTTATAATTCAATCTTTGTTCTATGTGGGGTTTTGTATGATTTATGTTAATTTTGTCATTTTTTCTATATTTCATTCTAATTACCTGAAATTTTTAGCTTATCGTGAAATTTACTTTTGTGGTGTATCCCTTATTATGCTTTTACCCATTCTATACTACACTTGTAGATGAAGTTAATTGACTTAATTTCATGAATATATTTTTTTATTCTTTTCATTTTTAATGCATTTAAAACTTTCCTTTAAAAAATTTTTCGGGGACGCCCCAAACTTTTCCTCCAAGTTCCGTCCCTGCTCAGAACATTGCACATCAAAGAATGAAGAAGCTGTTAAGTCAAACAGAGAGGCAGCAAATAGTGTATTAAGAAATTAATCTCAGTTGAAATAGAATATATCTTAGGATATTCAATATTATTTTATAGGATTCACCATCCTTGATTGGTTATGGTATCATGACCGCCATCTTACCCAGATTATATATTTTTCCCCTAATCTTGTTAGGGAACAATTTCGATCTTGATTGTACAGCTGTAAAAATTTTATTCCTGTATACGTGTCATATGTATAGTGGCTGATGTATTTTGTAAAGATTCTAGAATGATATATAGTGTGGCTATAAATATAAAATGAAGGAATCCCAATGATATATGGTTTTCCAATTATTTAGAAACATCCGGCTTCCTTTCTTGGTATCAAATCGATGGGATTATGTTGTTTTCTACCTTCACTGCCACCTCCACGACATGTTCTGCTAAGAATTATTCCCTAGTTAGCTCCTCCAGCCAATCTGCAACGATCAAGTTGGATTGTGCAAATTTTCATGTCTGGAAGTTGATAGTCTTGCCTTTGATCGGCAACCGTCTTGAAGGGCACTTGATAGTACTATTGATTCTTATATTGATCACTGAGCCGTGGTTCACATTTACCGAATAGAATCGATTGATTTGATTATATATAATTTTTAAACACCATTCACATATATTGAAACGCGTCTGACTTCTTGATGATGTGTTGGATGATTTTATATTAAGCCAATATTTATTGACAAGTTGATTAATTGAGAGCCTCTTGAAGTAATTTTTTCATGTTTGTCCAGAACAATAAATTATTTATTGGTGTATACAATATTTTAAAGAATTTTTTCAAGTGTGTCTAATACCCTAAAGCACTTAAATATTTTAAAGCATTCAATACATGTAAAAAAACATTTGAGATTGCTGAATGCACATTAACCCATTATCACAGAAACATATTTATAAAATAAATTAACCATAAACAAATAGTCCCGCCATCATATGTATAAATTATATACCAAATTCTCATGAATTTGAGGGATACCAAAATAACTTTCTTGCCTTTAAAACATGATAAAGGATCCTCCCAACAAAAAAAAAAAAAAAAAAAAAAGAGAAAAAAAAGAAAAAGAAATAATAACAACAAAGAATCCCTTTAGATACCAAAATTTGTGCAAATAATCCTTTGTTTTTAATTACTCCTCTGATCCTTAACGTAAAACTTAATTAATTAATTTGATTATTTTAATTAAGTTAGTTAATATAATATGTTTTTCCCCCTAAAACACCCTAATTATCTTCTTTAATTTCATCCCTTCCTCTTTTTATTTTTTATTTTTTTGCTAGCACAAGTATCCTCCTATTGGGGATAATCCTATTCAAGGTATTGTGAAGCATTAAATGTGTGCATCTCTCTAAGTGAATATTCAAACCTTAATTTGTGATGTTATGAAGAATTAACCCCTTCTGTTAGACCTACCCACCCCCAGGGGGTTAGTCATCCTTTCCTTTTTTATTATGTTGAGAAAATAATCTTCCATGAACTTTTTTCTTTTTTTTTTTTTTTTAAAAAAAAAAAAGAGAAAAGATGACGATTTTAAAATATCCAGTAAAAAGATTGATACAAATGCCATTTTGGACCCAAAAAAATAATGTTATATTCATTTGGGCCAACACTTTCTTGATGTTATATTGAAGAGCTGGCCCAATAATAATCTGAAAGGGTTCTATAATTATTTTTATTGTTATATTATAAGGCCTCTTTTTTCGGTCCCCCTATTACAAGGCCTCTTTAGTTGTACAAAGTTTCAAAAAAGATATAACACCGGAGATATTGTTCTAATCAATGAAACAAGTGAGAACTTACATTTTACCAAAATGAGCCATATTCCGAAGCTATTCAAGAATTATTCCATCTATACTAAATTTCTTCAGTATCCTTTGAAACAGTCAGATTGACGGCGATTAGACATGAATATATTCCGTTTATTTGTTTTCCCGTCCTATTAACTGCGTTAGTGAGATATCGGCTAAAAAAAATAAAGCAAGGTTAGGACCTATATAATCAAAACAGTTCAACTCAGTGTTTGCAAATTTGTCAAGTTGCCATGTTGTAGCGTCGGCGAATATTCAGATCCATTCAAGTTAGTAATTATCCTGAGTATAACTCATTTTCAATTATTGTCGAATAGAACTAAAGTACAAGTCATATTTAAAACCTTCCTTGCAATGGAAATCATCACCCCATGCTTTCAACTCAATGAGATTATTCATAAGTGAGAATGA
Source organism: Acacia acuminata (assembly GCA_019022655.1). Classification (NCBI taxonomy): domain Eukaryota; kingdom Viridiplantae; phylum Streptophyta; class Magnoliopsida; order Fabales; family Fabaceae; genus Acacia; species Acacia acuminata. The sequence goes on along the minus strand of JAFJYI010000266.1, from coordinate 190,985 downwards.
TGCTGAAGGAACTGGACCACTTACCCATAAATCCTCCGGACAAAATGAAAAATCAATGATTCAGATTAAAGGGCGTTGGTACAAAATGTGAAAGCGCTAATGGCTTTATTATTTATAAGTCAGTGTAGGGATTTTTTTTTTTAATTTTAAAAAAATGAAAGAAGTGGGGTTAGAAGTTTGAAATTAATTTTTTACTCTTTATCTTACCTCTTCTCTTTATTAAAATTTTGTAATCTCACTCTTCCAATTTTTGTAAATTCAACTTATAAAAATTTTCCTTTCTCTTTCTTTCCAAATCCCTTGTACCAAACAGACCTAAAGTTAATAAGGGGAAAAACAAATAAAGAGAGAGTTTGTTACGTTCTTTGGGACTTGCCCAACTCTGCATAGAATCGCATCTTCCCGGAAAATTGATTGAATCCCAAGTCCCTATCATTTTAGGTCAAGTTAATTTCCATCAAAGCTTTCATGAAATGAAAAAAGGACCAATTTGTCGAGATTAAAAATGATAGAACTCACAAATTAAGAAGAGTAGAAATGTTTCCTAGTTTTTGTGGGACTGTATACGTCGGTCGATGTCCAAAAACCGAGTTACCGTAATTAAGAACAAAGCATCATCAGATTCACATTAATTAGACCAAACTGTGATCATATTCTCCAAAGGCGGAGTTCTCAAGGGCTAGGGGGACCATGGGCCCCCGGGAAAAAAAAATTATCCTAAATATTTAATATAAAATGGATTTTTTATACAAAATTTATACATTTGGCCTAAAAAATTATATAGTTATCCCAATAATCAATAATTTATACATTTGGCCCGCCAAATATTTTTCCTTAATTAGTTAATGAGTATACATTTGGTCCCCCCCAAACATTTATTCCAAGATCCGCCACTGATATTCTCTAAGCTCAAAATCAAAATGTGAGAGATGAGAGAGTACATTATAGTAAGTTGTGTGGAGCCCCATTCTTGAGTCGAGGATTGTGCCGTTAAGGTAATTATGCCGCATATTATGCTTTGCTGTTTCTGCTACGTAGGATATTATGCCACAGATTATTCCACATGTTATACCATGTCATCACCGAACCACCGTTGTCATCCTCGTCATCAATTTTATTACTTCCTTTTTAAGGTATGCCTTGAGATATAAGCTTCCAAAGCTCATGCCTTCAAAAAAAAAAAAAAAAAAAAAAAAAAAAAAAAAAAATTTGGCCAGAAGAAAGTGATATCTATAAGAAGAAAATTAAATGCATGGTTTTTGACACTTTCCATTGGAAAGAGAACTTCTCCACTTCTTTTAGGGCTTGTTTGGTATGAGGGGAGAATAAGAAAAGTGAGCAGAACTAAAAAAATTAGAAAAGTAGGGTTAAAATTTTTTAATTAATTTTTCTTCCTCTTTAATTTTTAATTTTCTTTTTATTAAAATTTTATAACCCCACTTCTCCAAATAAAATTTTTTCTTCCACTCCCCTCTAAATCCCTCATAGCTAACAAACCTATAGATGTGGCAATGATTATGGAAAGAACTACCTTATATTCCTAGTTTCAGCACCTAATCATCTATCCATCTCAAACAAAATATATCAACAAATATTTTAAAAATCACCCAACGGTATGTTTAAATAAAATAGTCATTAATATAATCACCCAACAATAATTGGAGACAAATAAACAATTCATGTCTCCTGCGTTGACGAATCATTTCAGAGATATTAGGACAGGAAGATCATCCGGTATGATGTGTGGCCACCACCTTCATTTTCCAATTAATTTTATTTCTGTTTCTTATCAAGTTTGTGTTCTTTATGTTTTGATGAACCCAGAGTTTGAGAAATTAAGTGTATTATAAAACTTTGCAAGCCATACTTTAAGTTTCACTTAGGCTTCATAACCATTTAGTGATTGAGAATACAAAATAGCTCATTTCCTCTCTATCTTTTGGATTTGAAATTTGATGAAACCGATATTCCTTAACAAAATGAATACATAGAATGTGTTTTTCAAAAACAGAGATTTCATCGAATTTAAATACAAGTAACCCATTCCACTTTCTTATACGAATCAGGAGTTGAAAAACTCTATAATTGAGGAGGGTGACAGATACATATAGAATGAGTCTTTATGCATGTTTGACCGATCATATACCGGCTTCTCCATAAAATGGAACACAGCGAGTGTTGGGGAGAGAGGTGTGAACTAGAAGCCAAATCGAGGTGCCGGGTGATGCTGATTGCCACCTTCACAAACCAAAAACAACGTCATGATGATGTCACCTTATAAGGGAATTTGACATACCTATTTAAGTTTGGTGTATCAGTCTGGCTTCCAAAATGAAAAAAGATTACCATATTCAGAATTGTTACACACAATCTTCAAAGGTAGCTTTCAAAAGCCAAGCCAGATCCACTCCAACTAATTGCAGGCTGTAGCTGGTTTCCACAAGTTTCCTGAATACAACACACATCCATTGATGCCAATGGATGTGATAATTATGATGAAGGGCGTGCAAAAGAAGCATAAAATATTAAAAATCTAACAAAGAACACAATACTTACTGCAATTGTTTAAGATAGAATGTGCCCTAAAGAACTTTGCTGAAGGAATTAGTTTTGCAGAAAGTGGTCATATTTTGAGGCATATGACTCCACATGCGTTGAGGAGGCTATCACTGATTTCCTTCACTCATACGAAATAAAATAGGACTTTCATAAATCAGCATCTTTTTTGATACATCAAGTGGGGGGCGGGGTGCGGGCTCGAGCCCGGGACAAAGGGGAGGCCAGCTCCTAGAGCTGCCTCAGGTGCCAACGCGCTAATAAGCAGGGGAGTAAAGCATATGAATGGAATTATACAACGTAAACCTCTTGTTCAAAAAAAAAAAGAAAAAAGAATGGACTTTCTTTTTCTCACTCGAGTGCGTATTAAAAATCCATCAATCCATTACCTCTCCAATTTTGGATTGCACATGCTTATGGATAGAAAACAGAGATAGTAGCATGTGTACTACCAGCTTAGTTGGAGATTCTCCTATCTTTGGCTACTCAGACGGATTAAACTGCTACAGCTCTTTTTTTTTTTTTAATTTTTTTTATAAACAGATGTAACCATTACAAAAACTAACGCTTATCCTTGTCTATCAGACTATTTAGAGCTCCATCAGTAGCCATGACAACATGAAAGCCTGTCATGGCTGAGAGGGCAGCTCTCGCGACATGATCCGCGGCGGAGTTTGCCCATCGATTCACATGGTCCACTTCAAGTCTCCAATCCCTCTCCATCAGGCACCGAATTTCTTTAATAACACTCCAGTCCGCGTGCAATTCATGTACTCCGTTCTTCAACAGGTCGACCACGTCTGTAGAGTCCGACTCCAGCATAACTTGTCGGTGCCCCAGGTCCCACGCCAGTTTCAGTCCGTGGAGGCACCCCCATAACTCAGCTGATAAACTATCCCCTTCCATCCCTTTGAACATAAATCCCTTCAATAAATTGCCATGATCGTCTCGGACAACGCCACCACATGCGACACCAGCTCCGTGATGCCATCGCGAGAAGGCCCCATCAGTATTAACTTTAACCCAGCCTGCTGGTGGTGGCTTCCACGGGGTAACATGTTCAACTGTTTTCCCCTGCCCACCAGGACCCGTGAAGAATCTGGTATGTGCATCCTGTATGCTTCCCATGGTGGCATCGACGCTACAACTTAATTTATCCTGCACATGATTGGGTATTGGCAACTGGTGAAAATACCGGATTTACCAAAAAAAACTTAAAAGTAAAAAAGGAGGTTAAAGCATATGAATAGGATTAGATATATTATTGGAGAGTAATCCCTCTATACAAAATAATGAATAAATATTACTTTCATAATGTGTGCCGTATCTTCCTTTTTCCCCCAAAAAAAAAAAAAAAAAAAAAAAAAAAAACAGAGATATAATTGGATCAAATAATGAAAGTATAGCGCAGGAATTACTCACAAAAAAATTGAAGGAATTGCGTTTTCTTTTTGCTGTACGATTCTCCAGCTTTAATTCCATTTGTTGAACTACCTCCTCTTGCAAGTCTGATGCATATATTGGCCAAATTCCGCACTCATTTATCCCGTGATGATCACATCTAACATCAACACCTACTCCAACAAAGAATTCCCATGTAAACTTATAAGTAGTACCTCCGTCAAAACTCCTTTGGGTTTTCTTTAATATGCTTTCAATTGGATCATACCATAGATAAACATTACATCCATTCCGTTTGTCGAGGAAAGGGAAAAACTTTTCATCATCATCGCAATAGATCTCTGCATCTTCCAAGTGCAATTTTCTATAAATCCATGCGTTGACATCGATAAGGCCCGATAGATCAAGAACACAACAGGAAGCAAAACCCAACAAATGGTCAGAAGAAGATGCTGGAAGCTCTACAGTAATAAATCTCTCCCCCGTCCGAGAATATTTGAAGCCCTTTGGAATTGTGCTTCCTGGGTAACAAACTTTAACCTCACCAGAGTATTTGTTATATATTGCTCGCATCACTTTGAAATCTATGGTCTCCAATGATGTGCATTCATCTACATAGAAATGAGTAATGGAAGATGGAAGTTCTGGTAACGACCTAAGTTGCTTGCACTTACCCAAATCAAGTTGTTTGAGCTTTGAAAGATGCTTGATGCTATTAGGCAAACCCTCAACTGGGCATCCTCGTAGTGATAGAGTCCTCAACAATGACATGCCACTGATGTTGTCAGGGATCAAATAAACTTCACAGTGTGTCAAATGTAATTCATCTAAAGAACGCCAGACATCAAACAAAGTGAGTAAATTTGATTTGCGGATTAGTCGTCCATTAAAGTTGGAAAGACTAAATATTTTAAGAGATGTCAAGTAACTTAGCTCATTTATTTGAAAACTCTTGAGACACCCACTGAGATATAGCTCTTCAAGTTTATTGAACTGTCCAATTGGCAACTTCAATGTTTTTATACTAGTCAAAACTAAATTTAACCTTCTCAATTCTTTTGTTGATATAAAAAATTCCACGAGCCTAGTGCAATGGCTTAGCATGAGATATTTGAGAGATTTCATATGCTTATCCCCGTGAAGAATCTTTAGTTTGTTGCATCTCGTTAGGTCCAAATAAGAAAGTTTAGGAAGAGATAAGATAGATGGATGAATACTGCATAAACGAATACAAAATTGGAGCTCCACCATTTCAAGATTTTGTGCCATGGACAAATCGGGCAACTTCACTAAATGAAAGGAACGTGAGAGATTTATTGTCTTCAAATTCATTAGATTCTGGGACAATTAAAAGAGACACGTTTTAGGAAAAAAAGCACCCTCGTAATTCAATTAGACTAAAAGAATGAAATATACATCAATATATAGTTACCTGCACATCATCCCATAGTTTTTCAACTTTGCTAAACGGCATGTGGATTTCAACAAGTTTTTCTGCACAAAAACCCATTGGTAGAGACGCCAAAGGATATCCATCCCAATAAATATAGCTTAGTTTATCAGAAAGTGAATCCAGACCATTACGAAAATATAATTTACCACCGACAATTGGAACACAAGGTTGGATCTTGAGAATTCTTAAATTACTCAAGTTTTTGAAAGCGTTAGCACTCAAGAATTCTGACTCCTCTAACTTCAATATAATGCCTTCTATTGCATCAGTTCCCTAGCATAACAAAATTCAAATAATATCAAACAAGTGGAGTTTAAATATTCTACTTCAATGAAGTAATGAATGGAAAAGGAAGTTAAAGCATCTCTTACCATGCTATTTTTTAGTATATGTTGAATTTCTTTTGAACCATTTAATCGACTTCGCCTTTCGGATGCTTTCTAGATTCCTCACGAACTATTTCTTCAGCCATTTCTTGTAGCAGATCATGCATTCCTACTATATTGTCACTTGAAATGGTTATGAGAGCTTTATTTATAAGGTCATCAATTCCACAATCCGCGTATAAGTCACCACAAGCATCTAGCACGCTTATAATAAGTTCTTTCTTCTTTCCCAATAAGAAGAATGCAATGTCTAAGAATATCCTCTTTTCTAGTATGTCAAGTCCATCATAACTCACCCTCAATACATTGTAAATTTCTGGATTGGGATGCTTCCGCAATTTCTTAAGGGCACTCTCCCATGCTTTTGTATCTCTAGAGTTCAAATATGAACCCAAAACTTTTAATGCCAAAGGAAGGCCTCTTGCATATTCAATTGCCTGCATTGATAACTTTTCATATCCTATTTTACGATGGTCTTGCTTGAAAGCATACCAACAAAAAAGTTGAAGTGATTCTTCCATGCATAATTCTTTCATCTCATGTACTTCATGAACTCCGCCGCTAATTAGTACATGCTTGTCTCTACTTGTTATGATGATCTTGCTATTTGGTCCCAATGAAATATTTTCTTCAATAAGATAGTGTAATTGCCCGGAGCTATCTACATCATCAAGCACTAGGAAAGCTTTTCTCCAACTAAGCCTCCTTTGAGTGTTGGGTCGTCTTTTATGTGTGAGATTTTCATTGTTCAATAGTACAAAGAGAATTTTTTCAAGCAAACCAATCAATCCAATCCTTTTTGATTCCTCTCTCACATTTGATACAAAGCAAGAACTATTATATCGGGGGGAATATTTGTCAAATACAACTTGAGCTAATGTTGTTTTACCTATCCCGCCCTTACCCCAAATTCCAATAACTCTAACTTCCTCTCGAATCAACTTTCATAAATGATTCAATAGTAGTCATATCTTTCGACATCCAATAAGCTGATCTTTTGGTTCAATTATGTTTTTATCTTCTAGCTTTTTCGATACATTTTTGACTATGTCACCGATAAGATCAGATTCATTGCTGCCATATTAAAAGGAAGAAATTATTTTCTTAACAAATCATACCGCTGTAAAAAAATTAACCATGCATAAGTATAATTTTTTTAAAAAATTTATGGTGATAACACATTAATGATTAATAAACTATGACAAGTTATATTGAGTAAAGTACATAAAGACGGGATGCTTACAAATAATTTGAGGAATGATAACCGAGATAAGTTTGCGTGCTTTCCAAAACAAATTTCCAAAGCTTCATTAAGTCATGGTTGTACTTTTGTTCATGCTTTGAGCAAAAGCATCTCCATAAGATCCTTCTTGATGCCTGACATGTGATGGATCTACGTTATAGAAAACTGGAATTACAATTTGATTATTGACTCGCGTGCATTCCATAATTTTTACTAGCTCTTCCAAGCACCACCATGATGAAGCATAGTCTTTTGAGAATATCACCAATGCAATTATTGAACTTTCTATTGCTTCTAGAAGCGCTAGTTGATATTTTATCTCCCCTCTCTAGCATCTCATCCACATACACATCTATCTCCTCCTGTTGTAACTGCTTTTTCAGATGGCTAAGAAATGTAGGTCTAATGTCTAAACCTCTAAAACGATAAAAACATCATATTTTTTTCTGCGAGAACTTGGGAAGAAGCACCGAGAGAAGCCATTACTGGACATATAAACAAAACTATAGGGTGTTAATTATTCCTAATAAATTTGGATGCTAATCTCTTCACCGAAGTTTCCAATAATAACATTATAACAAGCATATAACTGTTGAAATATAATATGTACAAGAGTCAGCCCTTTAGATCAGTAGGGGAAATTTGATCTTTTTGCGCGTGTAAAAAATAACACTCAAGAATTTGAAACTTCACTGTATTTTAACAAATTCATGAGGCATATTTATAAACAAGTCTTGTATTTGGAACATATTCATAATCTTTCCTGAAAATAAAGATTGGTGGCTTCAATGTGGTAAACTCTGAAGTATGACCCTTTGTTTCTATGTCCAAATGCTTATACTAAAGAAAAAACAACAGAATAAGAAAAGGAATTCTCAAGCAAGTTATTTTGGAATTGAAAGAGTAACTCTTGCATCTTTTATTTTAAAAGACCATTAAAAAATAGTACAAATTATTGAATAATAACAATACAAATAAAAAAATTTTAACATCATAATAATTCTTTGTAGATTTTATTTGAATACAAAAGGCCCGTCGTGCTTCTTAGTTACTTTGATTTCATATTTTTGTGGAAAGAATGGTAAATTATTTAAATTCTACAATTTATTTGGCTTTTAAATTTAATAAAAGATGGCAAAACTCTTACTTGGGTTACATTTACATAAAAATAAATTGTGTAACTAAGAAAAAAATAAATTGTTATGGAAAGTATCAAATAAAATGCATAACAAGCATCCCCGTTAATTGAAGCTGGTCTATCTGGCAGAATGAAATTCATGATATATTGAATATATTGATCATGCATCATTATAGAATTCAAACAAGTGGAAACGAAAGATGGTGAAACAGACCAATAATACAATCATCATCCAAAAACAACAACAAAAGTCAATGTCCTAATATATCAATATCAATGCATCAATATGTATGTGTGCGTATATATAATGCAACTTAAATCAGAGTATTCACAATCAAGCATGAACATTTCAGCTGATTCATCTACTCTGTAATATAAGGAAAAAATATGTGAAATCCCTTCAATTTTTATAAAATTTTAGAAAGAGAGATCGCAACGTCATGGGACTCATTAGGAATGGAACATGGCTTTTCCTTACACGTATGTAGGTGATGAATAGAAATAAAGGAATGAGGAAGAAGATAATCTTACCTGGATCGATCAAATTAAACCTTCACTGGCAAACTGAGAGCAATAGTGATGATGTCTGTGTAAACTAAAGCTGTCCTATTTATAAGTGAAGAAGAACGTTTCTGGTAAACTTCAAGGTTCTGAAAACTGGTCATTGAACCGGTTAAAATACTAGGTGAAGGGTCAGTGGTTGAGTCAAACCGGTATTAATTAAAAAATTTAATTTAATCAAAATATAGGTAAAGATATTTATATTTTAATAATAAAAATATTCTGTGTATATATCGGAGGATGTGTAATATGGGAAGATGTATAATAGTATATTGATTTGTTTAAAAAAACGAGATCACAATTCTTGGGCTTGCAAAACGTCAGAGGTATTTCTTTTTAACTTTATTCACAGGTCACAGGCTTTTGATTATGTAGCCAAGGTAGCCTTGCTGATGCAATGAATAGAGGAAAGCATGTTGTCAGATATGATACCAATTACCAAATGTTTGGTTTCCCAAGCTCAAAGACATGAGCAAATCAAAGAAGAAGAAGAAAGGGGCTTCAGTATCTTCGTTATACCACTTTGATCCTATTTATAAGTCCAGTTTGATCAAATCTCATATACCAAGGAGAGGTAAGTATTTCAATGATTATGGAACAAATTTCCAACTTTACCCTCATTTATGAATGGGTACTTTTTAAAATTTATTGTCAAACCTCTCTCATTTTTTTTTTTTTTTTTTCCAACATGGCTAGCCAGTCTTTCTCATCATCATTACTATGGGCAAAATTGTCATAATCTCATTTATTTGGTCAAAATGGACTTATAAAAAGGATCAATTTTTTTTTTATCAAAGCAGACTTATAAATAGGACCAGAGTGGTACTTGTGTGCCTCGATCCGGCACTAAAACCTGGCCAGTTTGGTTTAACAGAAAGGAAAGGGAGAGAAGATAAAGAAATTTTTCCTCTCATCTTTACTAAATAGCCCATGGAAATTTTTCAATATTCCAAAAATATACTGTCAACAAAAAGAAATATTTTTTCATTAATGGCAATTTGGTCAATATCATCATTTCCTCTCCTTTCCTCCCACTCCCTCCCCTCAAACCAAACAGACCCAAGACCTCCAATATTCGGCTTACACTCTGTCTCTATCACAATATTATTTTGCTGGTACTTGTGGACGCAAAGGAGAAGATCCATCCATGGTGGCGAGTAGAGGAAGGAAGCTAAATTGCAAATCCATCCTTATTCTTCCTTCCCTCTTTCATCGGCGAATATGAGGCACCATCCTCACCTTCGTCACCTTTTTTAGTGAATATGAAGCACCGCCATCGACAAACACCGACGAAACTCGCCGCCATGGATGGATCGACCACCATCCATTCTCTCTCTCCATCTACCTCTCTCTATAAACATTAACACTGCCTTCTCTCTTTAGTCGACATTTACAAAAATAAAAAAATAAATTCTGTGACTCGGCCAACTCGGCCGATTCGAGCTGGATTGACCAAGTTGACTCGGGATCAACTCGGGACCTTAGTTTCGCCCCTAACTTGGACCGGTTTTACGCGATTCGCCGATTTTTGGACCAAACCGGCTGATCCAATCCGGTCTGGATTTGAACCTTGATAAACTTTCTTATCAATACGGGCGGTCTTTGTTAGAAAGCAAGTCTAATAATTTAAAATCGCAAGTTGGCTTCTGCACATTTCCTCCATTTGTCGAGCTCCAAAAAAGAAAATAAAAAGTTAAAATAAATCTTTACTTTGTTGACTTGATTGTTTTGTAACGCCAATTGTTATCTTTTTCATCAACGAGGGCATATTCAGCAGGTAGCTAGAAGTGGCTTAACCAGAAGTTTAAGATTTGTATCCTCAATATGCCGCTATGGTAAAATATGCTTTCACACCCATCACCATGTTTTCCAAAATCATTATGTATTGGGCAATACTTTAGTAGGATTCATTATTGTTTTAGCCAGGAGCGCAGACGATATTTCATCTCCCCACTCTAGCCTCTCATCGAAATGGCTGAACTGAGCTGCTTTACCGTAAGTTTAATCACAGCCAACTAGCTATCCTGAGTGAAAAGAATCAAATCTGAGGCATAAATTTTTCTCTGCTATATTTACATGGAGACCCCTAATCTGAAATTATAAAAAACTAAATCCAATTCTGGATTTCCTGATTATAAATAACCAAAATGTCTTCGCTCCCTTCATATTTTTTTAAGAAAAAGCTCAATCACCCCCGGATAATAAAATGTCAAGAGGTTTGTACTCATGACTCTTTGGTCACCAAATGGCCATCACGCCATCAAACACACTTAATTATATAATGTGAAAATTTATATATGTAATAAATTTAACTTCCAAACCACTTAACTTATTAGTTTTTTTTTCCGAACACTTGCTAGTTATTACAACACGAAGTGCACTTGTTTAGACTCTAAATTAACTTTCTAATTACAAGCAGCTAAATTGAAACAAAATAAACTTGTACAAAAATTAAAATAAAAAATTCTATCCCTTTAATTATAATTACTAAATAAAAGGTGTGATCAAAGTCTTGTTTTGGCATCAGCCTTTCAGGAATGAAACAAAGATTCATGTGAATAGTAAATCATTCTCTCTAGAGAAGTGAAAACAATAGCTTCGCTTCCGTATTTGCAAAGAAATAGTTCAAGAAATTAAATGAGCCCCACCAAAAACGATTGTCGACGCCAGAACAACAGGAAGTGAGATAGAAATTAATCTCTCATCTCCACTTCAAAAAGTCCCAATTTCAAGGGGGCTGAGGTTAGAAAGGATTGAGAAAGCGAAAGATGGTGAAACAGAGCAAGAACACAATCATCAATGTCCCAAAATATTCGTATCAATGCATCATTAAGTAAGTGTGTGCACAACGAAAATTAAAGCACAGTATTCGCAATTATGAACGTTGCAATTGATTCATCAACTTTGTAATATAGGGAAAAAAAATGTGTGAAAACTTTTTAATCTATACTAAGCATATGCATTATACAGAAGGAATGAGGAAGAAGATCATTCATACCTGGGATCGATCAAAGCTTTTCCGGCAAATAAAGAGCAATAGCGATGATATCTTGTAAACAACAGGAATCCAATTTATAAGTGAAGAACGCGGTTTCTGGGAAACTTCCTTGTCTTGCTCCAAAAAGAAAATAAAAATAAAAATCAACTTTAGACGACCCACCACTTTCTCCTTTAATGAATTTTTCCCACCCACGGGGCCCACCACTTTGTCCTTTGTTGGAAAAATTTTCCAAACCCGTAGGGCCTTCCATTATCATGGTGAGGACTCCACAATTGCATTCTTTCCTTTACCCCGTAAACACGAGCCTTAACATTAAACTTATTTTCCTTATCTCCTTTGTGCACTTTGGCACCATTTTTTTTCTTGGACCCCACTTAGACCCATTCTTAACTTTTTAGCGCTTATATATATATATATATATATTAGGAAAGGGGTTGGGTTGTCCACGATCTAAGCAAGCGGGCAAAATCTCCCTTCCTCCTGTGGTGATATCGATGTTGGCGGAAGCAGTTCGTCTATTACCCTCGGACGTTTACTCTAAGCACCTAAGAGCTAGTATGTCTCCCCAAAGACTTTGACCAACTCTGGATCGAACCTCCTCCCTTTGGTGAAAGTGTCCAACCCTTTGTCGGAGCCTCTTGACTTTTTAGCTTATTTTGCAACTCCTCACCAAATCTGCGTGTCTCTTCCTCCAGCCCATGTGAGCTCCTCCTTTCCAAATCCTTCTCCTTAATCACCGGACCCTTAGGCCCTGTTTGTTATGCTGAAGATTCTGGGAGGGGAGGGAAGATTTATGGGATAAGGGTCTTAAATGCCATGGAAGTTTTCGCTCAAGAGCATTGGTAAGACGAAAGTTTTTTTTTGGAAAAAAAATGCCACGGAAGTTCACAAAACGTGGCAATTTTGCCCCTTCGTTAATTTTAACCGTTAAGTTTAACTCAGTGCACACGTGGCATGTCATCTCATCACACGTGGCATGCCACCTCATCAATCAAATTAGTTAAGTATCATTTTTACCCCGAAGTTTTCATTGAGGAGCAATTTTGCCCCGGAAGTTTACAAAACGTAGCAATTTTGCCCTTCTTTCCCCCAATATTAAATTTGACTATTAAATCAATCAAAGACCACACATAAGTGATGCCTTGAAAAGGTCAAACTTGGAGTCGAGAGAAGGATATCCCCGAGATGTTGAGCTCAAGACGACGAAATTTGTGAAGTCGAATCGGTCAAAGGGATTGAAAGTGCATTTGCAAAACCCGGAGGAAGTATTACTTATGATCTAAGCAAATGATTAGTCTATACAAACGTAAAATTATCACTATTGATTTGTTTTATTGAACCAATTTTTGGAACAATTCATTTCTTGTTTTGCATTTCATTTGCTTAGATAATAACTGATGCTTCCTCTAGGTTTTACAATAGACTTTTCGATCCTTTTGACCAGTTCGGCTTCACAAATTTTGGCCGCCTTGAGCTCGACATCTCAAGGATCTCCTTCTCTGACTCCAAGTTCGACCTTTTCAAGGCATCACTTATGTGTGTTCTTGGACTGATTTAATGGTCAAATTTAATATTGGGGGAAAGAAGGGCAAAATTTCTATGTTTTATAAACTTCCTGGGGCAAAATTGCTTCTCGATGAAAATTTCCTGACAAAATTGCTCCTCAGTGAAAACTTCCAGGGCAAAAATGATACTTATGATTGATGAGGTGGCATGCCATATGTGATGAGGTGGCATGCCACGTGTGCACTCAGTTAAACTTAACAGTCAACATTAACGGAGGGGTAAAATTGCTATGTTTTGTGAACTTCTGTGGCATTTTTGGTCCAAAAAAAGCTTTCGTCTTACCAATGTTCCTGAGCGAAAACTTCCATGGCATTTAAGACCCTTATCCCGAAGATTTATCATCTTCCTTGCAAAAATCCATTTGGATGCTCCATCTTCCCGGAAACCAATCTTCCGGTGGCTCACCATCTTCCTTCATTCATGGGAAAATGGCTTCCCTCCATTTTCGAATGGAAACTGATCTTCCCTCGGGAAGATTCCTAAATAACCCTCTTCTTCTTCTTCAATATGTCTGTCATCCTTTCCGCTGCCGCCGGTGCTTCCTCCTCCTTCTGCAAATCCCGCCGTCCCTTCTTCTTCAGCGTGTCACCGTTGTAGGTTGCAAGGATGAAGAAGATCTAAAAATTTTGTATGTGTGTGTGTTTTGTTGTCGGGTGTTGTAGGGATGAAGAAGATCTAAAAATCTTATGTGTGTGGGGTCATGTTGTCGGGCGGGCTGCGGGGATGAAGAGGGGAGGAGTTTTTTTTTTCTTTGTGGGTAAGGGATATTTTGGACATTTCAAAGCTTACATTTTACTTGTAATTTTTTTTAAAATTATCATCTTCCATCTCAATTTCTAGTCTACCAAACATACCACCCTTTTAAGGGCCTGTTTGTTAGAAAGAATTGGGCCGATGGAAAGGGAAGATAACAACTTTCCCACACAAAAAACGTGTTTGCGGTGTTGCGAGCTTGGGGGGGCTTCTGAAATGTTCGTCGCCCTGTTGCTTCGAGGTTGGGGGCTGGGCTTTTCGTGGCCCCGTTGCTTCCGGCTTGGGGGTGGGCTTTTCGTGGCCTGTTGCTTCCCGGCTTGGGGGCTGAGCTTTTCGCAATCCTATTGCTTCGAGCTTGGGGGCCGAGCTTTTCTTTGCCCCGTTGCTTCAAGGTTGGGGGCTGAGCTTTTCGTTGCCCTATTGCTTCGAGCTTGGGGAGGGGGGACACATACACAGTGGAATGCATTTTGAAGCAATATCCAGACACAGACACGGTTTACTTGCTATGAAGTATGTTGTTTGTTTCTGTACAATGTGTTGTTGTTTTGTTAATCTTCCCTTTTTTGAATAATGTGAAGTGTGTTTATATATGAAAGTTGATTGTGTGGTGATTGTATGTTTACTGAAAATGAAAAATGGGTTTTGTTAAGTCTGTTAAAGGTGAAATGAAAACAAGTAATAGCAAAAGTTCGAACTTCCGATTTACGTTCGAACCAAACACCCTAGTTCGAACATCGGACATGTGTCGTTCATTCAGTAAGTGAGATGTTGGGTGATAAGTAGTGGTGTAAATTGAGCCCATGGCATGAAAGATAGGAATGTATGAATGTTAAATTGTGGTAGTTTATAAAGAGGAGAGGCAGATTATGATAAAAATGATATTGGTGTGGTGAAAAATTGTGTAGGTATGGAGCCACGTTTACATGAAATGATCAGAATGTTGGCTGGGTGCATAACTTTGGTACTAGCAGTGAGGACCTTGCTTGTGATGATGATAGTCGCTGTGGGAGCAGGTAGACCAAGGCACTTACCGAATAGGACGTTTAGATTAGATCTTCGTGCCAAGAGAGCGAATTTGAGAGCGATGATATATAGTAGTGACACCACTTGCTTCAACCAAATTAGGATGTACCGGGCAACGTTTGATAAATTGTGTCACATGTTAGACACAATCAGCGGATTGAGAGCAACTGAACATATGCTAGTTGATGAGCAAGTGGCTATGTTCCTTCACATATTGGCCCATCATGTGAAGAACAGAGTCATACAGTTTGAGTTTGGAAGGTCAAGAGAAACCATTAGTAGATACTTCAAACTAGTGCTCAATGTTACCATCAGACTTCAATCATTGCTTTTGAAGAAACCAGAGCCAATTCCAGAGGATGCAAATGATAATCGTTAGAAGTGGTTCAAGGTATGTACATTATGGTATTGTCTGAGTAATTTAATAGAGTATTGACACTATGGTTTGACTTAACGGTGATAATGTTTTTGTCATTTCAGGGGTGCCTCGGTGCATTGGATGGTATACACATACGTATTCAAGTCCCTGCACAACACAAGTGGAGGTAACAACTAATGTCCTTGGGGTATGTTCACCGGATGGGCAATTCATATTTGTTTTGCCCGGATGGGAAGGGTCAGCTGCAGATGGGAGAGTGTTGAGAGATGCTATAAGGAGACCATTTGAACTAACAATGCCACTAGGTACGGGTGTGAGCGTGCATTATGTTGTTTAAATTAAGTTACACTATTGTTTGTTAACTTGTATTTCTTTGTGCAGGGAACTACTACTTGGTTGATGCTAGGTATAGTAATTGCCAGGGTTTGTTGGCTCCTTATAGAGGACAACGGTACCACCTTAATGACTGGAGACAAGGACATCAACCCCAAACTGCGCATGAGTGTTTCAACATACGACATTCGGCGGCACGAAATGTAATAGAAAGGTGCTTTGGCATACTCAAGTTACTGTGGGCAATATTGAGGAGCCCATCTTTTTATCCAATGAGGCTGCAAAACAGATACATCGTTGCTTGCTGTTTGCTCCATAACCTCATTCGTCGGGAGAATGTTCAAGATCCCCTTGATGAGCAGATTGAGACCTTACCGATTGGACCTCCAACGATTGATAACACGCCCTTAGTTCCAATGGAAACTAGTGAAGTCTAGACTAATTACAAGGAACAACTTGCAAATGAGATGTTTGCTGCCTTTGTGGCACTTGGAGATAACTGATAACATTGTACACAAGTATTGCTAGGGTTAAGGACAATTTATTCCGTCTATTTATGTTAAAAACAACAACTATGTCCTATGTCAATCTGAATTTCAATTAAGTTTATATTTGCCTTTGTCGTTGGTGTGGTGTGGTATTTTGTTGTTCTTTGAAAAGCATGTATACCTACAATATTTTGCCTCAATCAGTGTTTGTTTTAGATGGATCCAGTCGAATAGGGAACCAGGACGAGGATCAAGACAAAGGCACCCCTCACCTGTCCAATTTGATTTCCAGCATACAATTCAAGCTTTCCAACACAATTTTACATACCAAATTGGATAAATTCATACCACATAAACCAAAAGCAACAAAATTCATTAAAAATAAACATCAATGTCATTACACTTGGACAAAGTCTAACCACACAAACTAAAACCAACATCAAGTCAAAAGCAACATCAAGTCAAACGAAATCGCAAATGTCAAAAAACAACAATGGCAGTACAAATAAATCTAAGCTTCCTCCTCAAATGTGTCAGCCTCCTCCTCAGATGGAGTTCCCTGGTCATCGTCACCGGATACCTCCTGCTCTCGTCCAAGCTGCAACTGATCAAGCCTATCCTCTATCCCCTTCATCCGACCCTGCATCCACCTCCACCTTTCATTCTCTTTTTCAATGTGGCTCTTCCGCCACTTTTTTAGTTTCTTTTCCATCTTGGCATTCTGTTTCATGTTAGTATAGATGGCTTTCATGACATCATCAAGGGAGAATCCACCCTCCGGCACAACAAAGTCCTCCATATCAACATCGTAGTCATCATCATCATATAACTCAGGAGCAACAACGGGTGCAATCGGGCCAGCATCAGGTACCTCCTCCTCAACATTAGTGTATTGCCACACACCATTTGGCCCCTTTGAGATCTTGCACTGCTCCACTAGACGCTGTTCAAAGATGGCATTCCACGTTTTCCGACTCACCATTTTCTCATTGTGCATAGGAACACCGAAATGCTCCAATATCCCCTGAACCAGATACGCGTAAGGGAGTGCAACATTATCCTTCTGTTTGGCCTTATACATCATATTGCAAGCGAAGTGCCTCCAATTCACGTTAATGCTATGACGAATAGCCTACATAACAGGAATGTCACCCTCCAACACCCTCGAATGATTGTAAGCCCAAGGGAACAATATGTGGGTGATGACATAGAAGAGGATACGGGCATTAACAGTCAGCTGGCCCACAGAAAGTATAGGTCTATGAGCTCCTGGCCTCCGAATCTCCTGCACTGCCTCCTCTCGATGAAATCCCTCTAAGGTTACAATGTTATCCCCATCACACCGAACAGCCCCTGCACCATCAAAATCATACCCAAGTAACACCGTCCAGTCGTCAGCCGTCATCAATATGTCAACCCCGCAGACGCGCGACTGCAGATCACCATTTATATAGCTCATGTTATGGTAGAAAGCTCTAACCATAACCTCTGAATACGGACAAGTCTTCTCCGCCAAGTCTCTCAGATGGGAATTATCCAACATGAGCACTATGTCAAATCCCTCATTCACAAAGAATGCGATATGTAATGATTTTGGCTTGCAGATGGGTCTGGTGGCAAATTTCTCCATGAATCGGTCATGCTCTTGTACATTATTATCGAATAGATAACCGAAAGGAAGATCCACAACGGGCTCAGGCTCTGCCTGCTATGCCCTAGAGGAAGATGCCCCGCGGCTCGCTCGTTGCTTAATCCGCCTCCCACGCTCATTGTCGGTGTTAGAAGGAGCTTGTCTACGATGCATGATGGCAACAACAACCTACAAATGGACATTATAGGTTATTCGAAAAACATTAATCATAAACAAACAACTATAAACATCTAACATAAACAAAATCACAATCAACAAGAAATAAACAACAAACACACACAAAATCACAAAATCACCTAATCAACATAAACAACAAACATTCAAGGATATGAGTTATTCGAAAAACTTAACATCTAAGCAACATAAATAAACATTAATCATTATAAACAACAAACATTCATCATTTTAACAAATAAACACAATCAACAAGAAATAAATTGATGAAAAACGAAGTGAAATTCGTCCAAAATTAAAAAAATTATCAACCGATGTAAATATTTCCACTTTCACATGTACATTCCTCATTTTCATCCATAAATCCTAAGTAAATACTCAAATCAATCAAACATACACAACAAAATCACCCAATCAAACCACAGAACGCAAAAACGCAAATGGGGGTTCACATAAATGCAAGAACAACGACGGAAATTCAAAATGGAGATGAGAACATAACAAACATACACAAATCAATCAAAGATACACAAGAAAATCACCCAATGAAAGCACAAAATGAAAAAACGCAAATAGGGTTCGTATAAACGCAAGAACAACAGTGGAGATTCGAAATGGAAATGAGAATATACCGAAATCGACGCAAATGACACTAGAATCAAGCTTCCTTCGCTACCCACCAATGGATTCAGCAAGGTTTGAGTGAAAAAAAAAAAAAAAAAGGAGGAGAGGTGTATGCGGCTCCCTTAGTCGATTAGGGTTTGTGGAGCCGCTTTGGGGTTTTTTAAAAACGCCTCTGGACTGGTTTAGTCGACTAAACCTCAAGGTTTAGTCGACTAAATCGCGGGAACCTTTAAAAAAAATTTGCCCCCGCGTTTTAGTCGACTAAACACTGAGGTTTAGCCGAGTAAATCGCGAGGATCTTCAAAAAAAATTGGGCCCCCGCGTTTTAGTCAACTAGATAAGGGCATTAGTCGACTAAACGGGGCGAGATGCTTAAATAGTTTCCAAACAGGGACATTTTATTAAATAGTTATTTAAAAAGGGGCAAATTGGAAAAAAAAAGCCTTGAAATTGCATTCAAACGATTCGCCTGCCCTAGCGTCGCCCACTGCCTTTGCAGACCCACTGTCGTCACCCCACTACCGTTGCCGTCGCCATGTACACCGTCTTCGCCACCACCGTCAGGTATCTTCCTCATCCCATTAGTTCTTAGCCCTCATTCTTCCTTGTGGATGTGAGATTGAAACTAACTAGATTGAAAGCAAAATAAAATTAACATAACTTTTTTGAAGTCCTTGATAAGGATGATTCTAGTAAGTTCCCATGGAATGAGTTTCCGAATCTCGTCTTTCTGTATTTAGAAATAAATAACAATTTAATTTTGTCGTAGATCATTTTTGTTTCATACTATTTTCAATTATTAAAATGCTTTCAACATTGTTCAAACATGACTATGAAAAACCATTAGACACCAAAATAGAGTTTTTCTCTGGTAAAATTTGAAAGATTCTATATTTTGGTTCATCTGACAAAGTAGTAGTAGTTGTTAATTTTTGAATTCCTATAATAAATGGCTTACCTCTTTGAAATTCAATAATGTATACATTTTGTGGGTTTGATTTCATGGATATGGTTTCCTTTCACTTAATATCTCAGGTCCAGTAATAATCACAGACCAATCTGCTGAGGAGACTATGGTTTCCGTCATATCGAGAATTTTCCTTCTCATTCAATGTGAATATATAAACTTTTTTTCTGTTGTTAATAAATTGAAGAAGAAGAAGAAGA
This sequence comes from Acacia acuminata, assembly GCA_019022655.1. Taxonomy (NCBI): domain Eukaryota; kingdom Viridiplantae; phylum Streptophyta; class Magnoliopsida; order Fabales; family Fabaceae; genus Acacia; species Acacia acuminata. Next base: position 171,088 of record JAFJYI010000266.1, on the reverse strand, counting down.
TGATTAATCAAAAAAAAAAAAAAATTTATATTTTTTTTGTCTGGATTTTCCTCAAAAAATTGCGTTATGGAGAGGAAAACGGCTAGAAGTGTAGGGAAAAAGTGCAGAGTATGTTTGGGTTTTAGATCCTATAGACGGGACAAAGAGCTTTATTACTGGTAATATTCTCTCACTTCTTCTAAGTTTTTTGTTTATTGTTGGGTTATAGAACCATGCAATTTCAGAGTCTTTATGTTTTGTTTGTATTTTTAGGGGAAACCATTATTTGGTACTTGTCATTGCTCTCCTGCAAAATGACAGACCAGTAAGGATATTTTGCCACTGATTTTGTACAAGAAAATTTTTTTTTCCAATTTGACTCATTTGAGTGGTAATCATAGTTTGGTTTCCTTTTTATCAGATCCTGGGCATAATTGATCAACCTGTGTTGAGAGAAAGATGGATTGGGATAAGGGGTAAAGGAACTACATTGAACGGACAAGAAGTATCCACACGCACTTATGATACCCTTTCTCAAGCTTACATGTGCGCTTTCTGCTTTTGCTTTTTTAGTGTATGATAGAGATTTGATAGTATATATGATACTACTTCATTAAACTGAGTCTTGTATTAAAGACCACAGAAGAGAAGTATAGAACCAATCCATTATGTTTTTTAAGGATGTGGATGTGAGATTGAAACTGATTAAATGCACTTAAAAGTAAATTAAGAACTGGTGCACCCAAGATAGCTTTTTGACCTAAGCATGTTCAGAGTGAAGGGATGAATCTTACCACGAGTTATTGATATGCATATGAATATGAATAATTTCTAGGATGCTTTTAGATGTTTCAAAGAAGAAGCATGAAATCTGCACTGAAATATAGTGTAGTCCCTGAGTATCTATGCTAAGCATACCCTTTTTTCTGTTTAGAAGTTTTATATATAATTGGAGAACACGTATAATTTAGTACGCATTTTTTATAGGGAAAATTCCATTTAAATACCAAATGAATTTGTGAAACCCCCAGAAGTCCGTCGAATTTGCAAAAAGACTTAGAGGTGACAAGGACTTTTAAGGGTTTTGCAAATTCGCGCCAAATGACCATTTTGCCCTTAGTTCTAAATAATTAAAAAGAAAAAAAGAAAATACCCACGGTGGGCCCTACCGCCGGCGGCCACCACCCGCCGTGCCACTGCGACGATCACCACCGGTGGCGCGGCCACCCACCGGTGGGAGGGTTTTTTTTTTTTTGGTGGGTGGGGTGTTTTGTCAAAAATCAAAAATGTGTTTTGGAAATGTAGGGGTGGGGGGTTCGAACCCCCACCCCACAAAAACCAAGTAGCCCAACCAGTTGGGCTACTTGGTTCTCTTTATTATATATATACATTAACAAATATATATATTCTTCTTAACATTTTTTCAACGATAATTACCATTCCACAAGTGAAAATTACCATTCGTGAAGTGAGAATTACCATTTTGAAGTGAGAATTACCATTTTTTCTCCAGGGTTCACTTTGTTTACTTGAAGCATGTTTTGTAAAAACCCAAAAAAACATGAACTTTTACAAAACCTGAAGTGAGAATTACCATTCGTGAAGTGAGAATTACCATTTCGAAGTGAGAATTACTTCGGTTTTGTAAAAGTTTATTTTTTTTGGGTTTTTACAAAACATGCTTCAAGTAAAAAAGTGAACCCTGGAGAAAAAATGGTAATTCTCACTTAAATGGTAATTCTCACTTCACGAATGGTAATTCTCACTTCGTGTTTTGTAAAAGTTTATTTTTTTTGGGTTTTTACAAAACATGCTTCAAGTAAAAAAAGTGAACCCTGGAGAAAAAATGGTAATTCTCACTTCAAATGGTAATTCTCACTTCACGAATGGTAATTCTCACTTCAGGTTTTGTAAAAGTTTATTTTTTTTGGGTTTTTACAAAACATGCTTCAAGTAAAAAAAGTGAACCCTGGAGAAAAAATGGTAATTCTCACTTCTGAAATGGTAATTCTCACTTCACGAATGGTAATTCTCACTTCAGTTTTGTAAAAGTTTATTTTTTTTGGGTTTTTACAAAACATGCTTCAAGTAAAAAAAGTGAACCCTGGAGAAAAAATGGTAATTCTCACTTCTGAAATGGTAATTCTCACTTCACGAATGGTAATTCTCACTTCAGGTTTTGTAAAAGTTTATTTTTTTTGGGTTTTTACAAAACATGCTTCAAGTAAAAAAAGTGAACCCTGGAGAAAAAATGGTAATTCTCACTTCGAAATGGTAATTCTCACTTCACGAATGGTAATTCTCACTTCAGTTTTGTAAAAGTTTATTTTTTTTGGGTTTTTACAAAACATGCTTCAAGTAAAAAAAGTGAACCCTGGAGAAAAAATGGTAATTCTCACTTCGAAATGGTAATTCTCACTTCACGAATGGTAATTCTCACTTCCAGGTTTTGTAAAAGTTTATTTTTTTTGGGTTTTTACAAAACATGCTTCAAGTAAAAAAAGTGAACCCTGGAGAAAAAATGGTAATTCTCACTTCAAATGGTAATTCTCACTTCACGAATGGTAATTCTCACTTCAGTTTTGTAAAAGTTTATTTTTTTTGGGTTTTTACAAAACATGCTTCAAGTAAAAAAGTGAACCCTGGAGAAAAAATGGTAATTCTCACTTCGAAATGGTAATTCTCACTTCACGAATGGTAATTCTCACTTCAGTTTTGTAAAAGTTTATTTTTTTTGGGTTTTTACAAAACATGCTTCAAGTAAAAAAAGTGAACCCTGGAGAAAAAATGGTAATTCTCACTTCTGAAATGGTAATTCTCACTTCACGAATGGTAATTCTCACCAGGTTTTGTAAAAGTTTATTTTTTTGGGTTTTTACAAAACATGCTTCAAGTAAAAAAAGTGAACCCTGGAGAAAAAATGGTAATTCTCACTTCTGAAATGGTAATTCTCACTTCACGAATGGTAATTCTCACTTCAGGTTTTGTAAAAGTTTATTTTTTTTGGGTTTTTACAAAACATGCTTCAAGTAAAAAAAGTGAACCCTGGAGAAAAAATGGTAATTCTCACTTCTGAAATGGTAATTCTCACTTCACGAATGGTAATTCTCACTTCAGGTTTTGTAAAAGTTTATTTTTTTTGGGTTTTTACAAAACATGCTTCAAGTAAAAAAAGTGAACCCTGGAGAAAAAATGGTAATTCTCACTTCGAAATGGTAATTCTCACTTCACGAATGGTAATTCTCACTTCGGGTTTTGTAAAAGTTTATTTTTTTTGGGTTTTTACAAAACATGCTTCAAGTAAAAAAGTGAACCCTGGAGAAAAAATGGTAATTCTCACTTCGAAATGGTAATTCTCACTTCACGAATGGTAATTCTCACTTCGGGTTTTGTAAAAGTTCATGTTTTTTTGGGTTTTTACAAAACATGCTTCAAGTAAACAAAGTGAACCCTGGAGAAAAAATGGTAATTCTCACTTCAAATGGTAATTCTCACTTCACGAATGGTAATTTTCACTTGTGGAATGGTAATTATCGTTGAAAAAATGTTAAGAAGAATATATATATTTGTTAATGTATATATATAATAAGAGAACCAAGTAGCCCAACCGGTTGGGCTACTTGATTTTGTGTGGGGGGTGGGGGTTCAACCCCACCCCTACATTTCCAAAACATATTTTTGATTTTTGACAAAACACCCCACCCACCAAAAAAAAAAAAAAAAATCCTCCCACCGTGGCCGGTGGCCGGCCACGGTGGCGGTCGCCGTGGGCGCCCGGGCGGGTGGTGGCCGCCCGTGAGCCCGGGTGGTGGCGCCGGCGGTGGGGCCCACCGTGGGTATTTTCTTTTTTCTTTTTAATTATTTAGAACTAAGGGCAAAATGGTCATTTGGCGCGAATTTGCAAAACCCTTAAAAGTCCTTGTCACCTCTAAGTCTTTTTGCAAATTCGACGACGGACTCCACTAGGGGTTTCACAAATTCATTTGGTATTTAAATGGAATTTTCCCTTTTTATATTTGCCTTTCTTGTGAGCATATTCCTAGGAATGAGGTTACTCTGTGATCTATTTGTTATTGCAAGGCTGGTCCAAAGTCTTAATGTAATATTTTTTTGGTTTACACAAGTTCATGTGGCTTAATTTATGTTTTTAGTCCTATCCATTACTTATTGGTGAGTCTATGCTTTATAGTGACATTTTTTAAGTTATAGTGCTGGTTTTGTCAGTTTTTTCAGGTTTTTACATAGTGCATAGGAAAATTGACATCTATAAGAGGGCTGAAAAGCAGAAGTTGAACAAAATGTACACGAGTAATGGGTACATTTTGTTTTGCAACGAGTTTAAGAAATAGAATAAATTTGCTGATGCTGCACTGGGACTCCTTCATATGCATGCGACCCATAGGAAAAGAAAAAAGACAAGCATTATTGTTAAAGGCACATTTTGTTAATTATTTTGACATTTAGTACTTAGGATTGTAGTCAATCTGTGTACATATTTGATGGATGGATAGTAATCAATTGAGTTGTGCATAATGTTTATAAGTCAGGAATGTAAAGTTGAATGAAGGATATGAGATTAACAAAAAGTACATGATTTATGACAAATTTTGTGATGGCACTTATCAATTCTTTAATGACATTTACTAGTTTTTTAATGGTATTTACGAGTTGGTTCTTCAGATTTACCATTTGTGTCTCTTATGAAACAACAAATAAAAGTGAATTATCACAAATCTTTCAATGGCAATTACCAATTCTTCATTGACATTTACCAATTCTCCAATGGTATTTACGAGTTGGTTCTCTAGGTTTACCATTTGTGTCTCTTATGAAACAACAAATAAAAGTGAATTATTACAAATCTTTCAATGGAATTCACAAATCTTTTAATGACATTTACAAAAATGGTGAACCTCAAGAATAAACTCGTAAATGCCATTGAAAAATTTGTGATAATTCACTTTTATTTGTTGTTCCCTCAGAGACAAAATTGGTAAACCTCAAGAACAAACTCGTAAATACTATTGAAAGATTTGTAAATACCATTGAAAGATTTGTGATAATTCACTTTTATTTCTTATTCACTCAGAGACAAAAATGGTAAACCTAAAAAAAAAAAAACACTCATAAATGCCATTGAAAAATTTGTAAACGTCATTGAAAGATTTGTAAATGTCATTGAAAGATTTGTGATAATACACTTTTATTTGTTATTCCCTCGAGACAAAAATGGTAAACCTCAAAAACAAATTTGTAAATGTCATTGAAATATTTGTAAATGCCATTGAAGAATTTGTAAATACCATTGAAAGATTTGTGATAATTTACTTTTATTTCTTATTCACTCAGAGACAATAATGGTAAACCTAAAAAAAACACTCATAAATGCCATTGAAAAATTTGTAAACGTCATTGAAAGATTTGTAAATGCCATTGAAGGATTTGTGATAATGCACTTGTATTTGTTGTTCCCTCAGAGACAAAAATGGTAAACCTCAAAAACAAATATGTAAATGCCATTGAAATATTTGTAAATGCCATTAAAGAATTTGTAAATACCATTGAAAGATTTTTGATAATACACTTTTATTTGTTGTTTCCTCATAGACAAAAATGGTAAACCTCAAAAACAAATTTGTAAATGCCATTGAAGAATTTGTAAATACCATTGAAAGATTTGTGATAATACACTTTTATTTGTTGTTCACTCAGAGACCAAAATGGTAAACCTTGAAAAAACACTCGTAAATACCATTGAAAAATTTGTAAACGCCATTGAAAGATTTGTAAATGTCATTGAAAGATTTGTGATAATCCACTTTTATTTGTTATTCCCTCAAAAACAAATTTGTAAATGCCATTGAAATATTTGTAAATGCCACTAAAGAATTTGTAAGTACTATTGAAAGATTTGTGATAATACACTTTTATTTGTTGTTCACTGAGAGACAAAAATGGTAAGCCTAAAAAAAACACTCATAAATGCCATTGAAAAATTTATAAACGCTATTGAAAGATTTATGATAATCCACTTTTAGTTGTTCCCTTAGAGACAAAATGGTAAACCTAAAAAAAACACTCATAAATGCCATTGAAAAATTTCTAAACGCGATTGAAAGATTTGTAATAATCCACTTTATTTGTTGTTCCCTCGGAGACAAAAATGGTAAACCCGAATAACAAACTCATAAATGTCATGAAGCATTGGTAAATGCTATCACAAAATTTGTTATAAATAATCTATTTTTTGTTAATCTCATATCTTTCATTAAACATTACATTCCTGATTTACAAACATCCTGCATAACAAAATTGATGACTATCCATCCATTTATGGAGAGCACCAGATATGTACACAGATTGGCTACAATCCTAAGTATACACAGATTGGCTACAATCCTAAGTACTAAGTGTCAAAATAATTAACAAAATGTGGCTTTAACAATAATGCTCATGTCTTTCTTCTCTTCCTGTGGGTAGCATGCGTATGAAGGAGTCCCAATGCAGCATCCATGGTCTTATTCAATTCATAGTTGACAAGCCACCATATGAGGTTACGCCTATACTAGTTCACCTCATCATCATCGTACTGCATACTTCCACTAGGAGTCCAATTGTGCTGCATGCTTCAGATATAATATGAGTTTTAACAGTGAATTTAAAATAATTTGCTTGTAGCGATTTATCGAATTGCTAGATTTTAGCAAAGAATAATTCGGGGTCACTCAACATACGAGAGAATCAAAAGCATCGGTTTAAAACACAAACCATCTATTTTATAGGTTTCTTTAAGGGGGAAAAAAAAGAAACATTGCCTCAAAAACTTCTCAAGAGAAGTGTGGTGAAATTTAATAATCATTTGGAAGCTATATAGCGGTTTGTATTGCATCTAAAGCTTGTAGCTTTATTGGGTTGAAATATACCATATCAGGAGTACCTTCTTACAGAATTATTATTCTGTATTGAAATAGAAAGAGGGGAAGAGAGAATATAGAAGAAGAAACGGAGGAATTCAAGCGAGAAGAAGAGTTGAGAGGGAACCGGGAGTGAGACAATTAGTAAGGACAAATCAGCACCATTTCTACGTTGTAGTATTTCGTTATTAATAAATGAGCATATTTTATCTCTATCATATTTATGTCTTGCCTTTATTATAAGGTAAATATGTGTTTGAAGATAAAAGCCCTAGAAATAGAACATGTGTTATACTTGAGGATCAATGATAGAGATCATGATCATGAGGACTCAAGAACACTAGATATCTATTACATAAAACTTGTTCCTAGTCTTGAATCACCAAGAAAGGGCATTGATGATCTCAATAAAACTAGTACGACATCATCTACTTGTATAGAGATACAAGGTAGGGACCTCATGGAATACAGGCATGGAAATGTCTTAGTTGATGCCGTGGGTGGATCTGCTGGAGAACAGATAGCACCGAACTGACCCAGTGAGAGACTCCACAAAGATTCATTATAGAGAATATCATTGGATATATAAAGTCTCTCATCGTTTGGTAGTGCGGATTGTCTTGAACTTAAGAATATCATTGAACACTATGTCCTAGGGTTAAATTTTGACCGTACAACTCTATCCACCTGAAAATGGGGTGAACAGTGTACTCTTGGGTGTAACTCGAATACATGAGTATAGATGGACATGCTGAGAGGACTCACAGTCTCTTACAAGGAATTAGTCATTCACAAGACTGGTAGAACTTGGATAACTTCTAATTAACTCAGGAGACTGTGCATACAATAGGTGATCATGAAGAGTCATGATCCGTTATAGAGTTAATATAAGAAGATTCCTAGTTCTATGAAATAGCTACATTTAGTCAATTAAGAGAGATGATACTCTATCTTTGCTCTCGACTAAATGTGAATGATGATGTGAGGGATGATACTTGCACGGTATCCAAATATGAAAGGTAAATCACTTGATCAACTCAATTAGTTCGGGGCCGCAGCATTGCTAGTGTCTTATGAGGTCATTAAATAAATTGGGCCCATTAAAGGAGTTTTAATTGGTTCAATTTTATTTATGTCAGTGACTAATTGGGCCTAATGGGTCACACACAAAGGTTATTTTTGGTTGCTTAAAATTAGCAAACTTGGGCTAATAATTGTTATTGGGCTTTATCAAGAGTAAATGTGTAATTTGTTACACTCTTATCGGCCTCGCCCTTTCGGGTGGCGGGTTATGGGGATTCCTTTTATCTATTACCTCTCCTTGGTTATTCACTCCAATCAATATAAACTTAATAAGAATAACAAAATAAGCTGTTTACTGTAGCTTGTGACTCAATTTACTATTCCTTACAACAGCAGCGACTCATTTTTCAAGCCATTCACTGTACATTTTCCCCCAAGATTCCTCCAGTGCAATTTTGAATTTTGAATTTCAAAATGCCTCTCTCCACTAATTATTTCACCTTATCCTCGTCGGGCCTCACAATCTCTCTACCCTTTCCATTCTTCTTTTTCATTCCATAGCCCTGGAAGTGAGGACGATTTAGAGGAAAAAGGAGGATGCGACGATGATGCTGCCACCGTCGTCGTTGATCTTCACAAAGCAAGTCATCCTTCTGAAGAAAGCTTCCTCCAAAGAAACACAAATCAACTAAATGGGTTTGTAAATTAGGCAAAGATTGGGTTGTTTTGGCAATGTTTCACTTGAGGAGGAATGGCTGCCTTTGACGTTATTCATATTTTTTTTGGTGAAACCCTAAGCACTCTTGCTTTGGTTTGAAGTTTTTTAGTGTATTGGGGGGCGAAGATTGGTCGGCGCAGTGTGTATTGGTTGCCCCGTACGATTTCATCTTCAATCTGGGGTGGGGAGCCTTACAACTCAACGTTTAATTAGATGCGAGCGTATTGTGTGGTGTTACATGTGCTGCGATTTTTCCGCTCGTGCTATTGGGTTGGTTTTTCATGCCGCCTAAACCACTGTCGATTGATCGGAAATACTTCTTCAAGGAGAGGAAGCACGAGAGTGATGCTTTTGTCTATTGATCTGGGGTGTGTGGGTGTGTGTAGCATTTGTCTGATATCTATCAATCTGGCGTCCTCCAATTACTTCTTATTTTCAAACATTTGTGTACTACGCGTGAGTCCTGCTTTCTAATTCTTTTTAAAATTGGACGTATGCAATTGGAGGTGCAAAGACTGCAATTTCTTTTGCTGAAACTTGATGAGGAAAGAGAAAGCAAAGGAAAAGCAAAAATGGCGGATCGAAATCCAAGAGTTCTTTTGCGAGACAATCTCTATGGATATGGAGGGACAAGAAGCAACCAGAAAAAGAAAAGGTCTCTTTTTTGTTCGTGTGTGCACCCACCCACCAAAGGAGATTAGTCAGTAAGCAATCTATCGGCTGTTTATTATTATTAGCACAATCCTTGCTTCTTAGAATATATGACGCATTAGCTTTCTTGTCTGTAAATTTTCTTTTTAAGTGTTCATCCATGAGACCCCTATGTTTTTTTTTTTTTTTTTTTTTTGGTACCATGGAGAGAAACTATCCTTCATTTTGCTCCTATTTTGTTCATATCATGCTGCCTCTTTGAATTTTTGCCATTTCTTTAACCGAAACTAATCTCTCTTGTGCTGGAATTTACTTAACTGCGCATGCCCTATTTGTGAAGGATATTTTCCTGCGTGATTCTAAGTAGATCTCAACTCGCTAATACCACCTCTCATCCATGGTAGTTTGGGATTCAATTTCTCCACAAAAGGGCCCAAATATGTTGGAAGACCCAACGAGGTCTTAAGCAAAGTTGAATTTAGAATTCAAATTTAGAATTTAAGTTTGAAATTTTAATTTTAATTTTAATTCAAAAGATTAGGTTATAAATGATAATTCTGAATTTTCTAATATATATATATATATATATATAAAGATCCAATAATTATTGGATAAAGATAGGAGAAATAATAAATGAGGATTGAATTAAAAATAATTTTTAATTTTAGTTTGAGAGATGAATGTGATCCATCATTTTAAATTATTATTCAATTAATCAATTACTAAGATAAAAATGTGACCCATCATCTTAAATGGTTGACTCAATCAATCAATCAAGAAATTAATGTGATCCATCATCTTAAATGATTGATTCAATTAATCAATCAAGATATGAATATGATGCATCATCTTAAATTTAATCAATCAATAAAGATATGAATGTAATTCATTATCTTAAATTTAATCAATCAATACAGATATGAACGTGATTCATTGTGATTTGGATTTTCCAATTCAAGCTTGTATTGCTTGAATTGAGTCTTTCTTGTAAGCACTTAAATTAGAGTTAGACTCTTATAAAGTGCTAATTTTTTGTGTGCCTTTTTCCTGCACGTTTTTCTAAGAGAAAAACAAGATCCTTATGCTCTCTAAATTTCGGTCTTTACCAAAGGTTTAGAGAGAGGAAAAGGCACCATCCATAGAAAGACAAGGTTCCAATGATCTTGCTCCTCCTATCTTTAACCTAATCCTCAGAAACCATCATCTTCTTGAAAAGAGAAAAACCCAAAGAAATCAAACATCAACCTTGTCTCACCTAGCAAGCATCCAAGGAGTGAGATGTTTCAAGAGAAGGAGTTCTCGTTATAATCGGGGGATAGCCGTGTGGATCAACGTTAGAGGACATCAAAAACATTGAGGTCTTCAAGTGATCTAAGGTAATCCTAATCTTTGATAGTTGTGTTATCAAGTAATCCTAATCCCTAATAGTTGTTTTAACGAGTAATCCTGAAGCTCATGAATATTATAAATTGTTATGATTCTCATGAGCACCGGAAGAGTTACGGATTAATAATTAATAACTTATTAACGTAATGAGTCAAGGTTAATAATTCATGAGGACTGTAAAGAGCTACGGGTTTCCGCAACAATCAAACAAAATTCTTGTTTTCACCCTCATAGCGCTCATGAAACTTTGCATGAAACTCATAAATAGGAAAAATTAACCAACATTTAATTTATTAGTTTTTTTTAGAGCCGAACTCTTACTAGTTATTACAACATGAAGTGCACTTGTTTAGACTCTAAACTAACTTTCTAATTACAAGCAGCTAAATTGAAACAAAATAAACTTGTACAATAAAATTTAAAAAAAAAAAAAAAAATCTATCACTTCAATTATAATTACTAAATAAAAGGTGTGATCAAAGTCTTGTCTTGGCATCAGCCTTTCAGGAATGAAATAAAGATTCATGTGAATAGTAAATCATTCTCTCTCTTCTCTAGAGAGAAGTGAAAACAATAGCTTCGCTTCCGTATTTGCAAAAAAATAGTTCGGAAATTAAATGAGCCACACCAAAAACCATTGTCAACGCCAACAACGGGAAGTGAGATAGAAGCAGAGAAATTAAAACGACGTGGAAGAGTCAAACTGTGTTCTCCTATCATCTATTTTTCAAAAGTACAGCTTTATTTCGGTCCCTTTGTTGATGCGAAATCGATCCATATATATTTCTACTTTTCTTTTCATGATGTTATATTTAGTTATTGTTGATGACTAGAATAATCTCCCACAATTTTGAATGAAAAAAAGAGAATAATCTCCCACAAAGGTATTCAAACGCTTTTAGAATCCTCCATATCCTTTAATATAAGTCCCAATATTTGCCTTGATTATGCTCTCCCCCAATATTTGTGGCTGCTGTGAGCTAGGTTCGAGTATTTTTGGGTCCAGTTGAGTTGAGGGTAACTCTCCAAGGCCTTTTTTTGCACTTATATGGGCTCAAACTTGATCTGGCATAGTGTCTTCAGCTTCGGCTTCAACAAATCTGGAAGATGCTGTCGAACACTCAGACCACAGCACATCAAAGAATGAAGAAGCTGTTAAGTCGTCAGACAAAGAGGTAGCAAGACAAAGAGGTAGCAAAGAGTATATTAAGAAATTAATATCAGTTGAAATAGAATATACCTTAGGATGTTCAATATTATTATATAGGATTCACCCTCCTTGATTAGTTATGATGTACTATGTTATGATATCATGACCGACATTTTACCCAGATTATATATTTTCTCCTTAATCTTGTTCAGAGAATAATTTCTGTCATGATTGTACAGCTGTGAAAATTTTATTCTTGTATACGTGTCATATGTATAGTGGCTGATGTATTTTGTAAAGTTTCTATAATGGTCTCCGGTCCTTATTATAAGGCACCAACTAACTTTTCTCACAAACCAATAAAAATAGTTAAAGTCAATAAAGTTACCTTACAATTTAAGTAACTTCCACTATTACCCCTACTAATTGCACTAAACTCTAATATTATATTAATTATTACTCTTACATACTACCCTCATTAATTATGGGCAGACATGGAAACAAATAATTAATACTCATTGGGAACAAGCAATTGCCTTATAAAAAGGACCAAATAAACTTGCTAGTTGGGTCCTTATAATAAGGACCAGAGAGAGTACCCCTATGATTCTATTTATAAGTCCTTTTGACCAAAAAAATTTGGTCCTATTTATAAGTCTCCGTTGATCAAATAAATGAGATTGTAACAATTTTGTCTATACTAATTGTACCAATAAAAATAGAGAGAGAAGAAAAAGTTGAAAGTACCCAATCATAAATGAGGGTAAAGTTGGAAATTCACCTCATAATCATTGAGCTAATTACCTTTTTTTGGTATGTGTAATTTGATAAAAAAAAAAAAAAAAAGACTTATAAATACGACTAGAATGGTATATAGTGTAACTATAAATATAAAATGAAGGAATCCCGATGATATTGGGTTTTCCAATTATTCAGAAACATCCGCTTTTTCTGAGCAAAAAAAGAAACATCAGCTTTTTTTCTTGGTATCAGAGCTGTGGAAATATGTCGTTTGCTACCTTCTTTCACCGCGTTGCATAAGTCATGAGCATGACATCTTCTGCCAAGAATTATTCCCTATTTAGCACCCCCAACCAGACTGCAACGATGAAGCGGGATGTTGCAAATGTTCTTGTCTGGGAGTCGATAGCCTTGCCTTTGATTGAGGGCACATTGACGGCGGTGTTGGTTCTTATATTGATCACTGAGCCGTGGTTCACATTTACCGAACAGGGTTGGAGATTTTCAAACATGGATTGATTTGATGATATATAATTTTTAAACACCAAATTCACATATATTGAAACGCGTCTAAGTTCTTGATGATGTATTGGATAATTTTATATTAAGCCAATATTTATTGATAAGTTGATTAATTGATAGCCTCGTGAAGTCATTTTTTCAGGTCTTTTCAGCACATTAAATTATTTATTGGTGTATACAACATTTTAAAGAATTTTTTTAAGTGTGTCTAACACCCTAAAGCACTTAAAAAAAATATTTAAGGGTACTAGATGCATCAAAAAGTATTTTAAGGCATTGGATATATTTAAAAAAACACTTGAGGGTCTTTGGATGCACATTAACCCATTATCACAGGAGGTTTAGTTAATGATCTTAGAAAGATATTTATAAAATAAATTAATCATAAACAAATAATCTCATCATCATATGTATAAATTATATACCAAATTTGAGGATACCAAAATAACTTTATTTGCCTTTAAAACATGATTAAGGATCCTCCCAAAAAAACAAATAATAATAACAACAAAGAATCCCTTTAGATGCCAAAATTTCTGCAAAGAATCCCTTGTTTTTAATTCTTTCTCCGATCCTTAACATAAAACTTAATTAAGTAATTTGATTATTTTAGTTAAGTCAGTTAATATGATATATTTTTTTTTTTTTTTAAAACACCCTAATCATCTTCCTTAATTCCCTTCCTTCCTCTCTTTTTTTTTTTTTTTCTTTTTTTTTTTTTTTTTTTTTTGCTAGGCACAAAGATCCTCCTATTAGGGATAATCCTATTTGAGGTACTGTCAAACACTAAATGTGTGTATCTCTCTTTGTGGGGATTCGAATCTCAGTTTGTCACGCTATGAAAGATTAAGTCCTTCTGTTAGACCTAGCCTCCTGGTTGGTCATCCCTTTCCTATTTAATTATTATTGAAAAAATAATATTCCGTAAACTTTATTTTATTTTTTTGAAGAAAAGATGTGTTTTGAAGAAAAGATGGTGATTTAAAAAGATTGATACAAATGCCATTTTGGACCAAAAATAAGAAAAATGTTATATTCATTTGGGCCAAAAGAAAAAAAGAGAGAAGATATTTACAATGTATCAGTTCATTTGCAGGTCGGTGAATTCCAATTAAATGGATGTAAATCTTATCCGCAACATTTGATCCCTACCTTACCTAAGCTTTTCTTTAGTCCAATTTTTTTTTTTAAAAAAAAAAAAAAAAAAAAAAAAAAAAAAAAAAAAAAAAAAAAAAAAAAAAACTGAAATTTGTGCATCTTGTCTGTATGTACTAAATGTTAATTTCATAATTTGAGATTAATAAATTTGGAACATTAATAAATTCGAAATTAGGCAATTTTAGGCTTTCCCAGATGAATTCCATTTTATGATGAGTCGATTCCAGCATATTTATTAGTGGTTTCAACCTTCACAGATTCATAAGGCAATTGGAATAAGAAAAACAAGAAACAAAACAAGAAAGACTAAAACTTTAGAAGGACTAAACTTAAGTCAAGTTTGTCCATATAGCAGATTGAAATGTGCCACGTGTTTTAATTTTCCATGTTAGCACTTGACCGTCACACCCCACCTAACCACTGCTAATTAATCCTAAAAATCCCTGGAAAAGTTTTCTGAATAACTGGATCTTTTACAAACAGATTATTGGACTTGGTAGAATTAAAGGACCTAAAATTTGTAAAAGGTAAAATTTATAATACCAAGATTAACAAATAAAATTGTCAAAAAGAAACTTTTTACTGATTTTGCATATTATTAATAACTTGACCCCAATATTATATTAGTTCATGAAAACACTTATAAAACTACGATTTTTAATAATAGACCCCATGCAATACACGGGTCTAAAAGATTTAGTACTAATAATAAATTTTGTTATCAGAGTATGTAATAATATTAAATAAGATTAGAGAATGGAGCAAAAAAGTAGCAGAATAACTGAACCAGCGAGAAAAACATTAGACAACACTATCATCTGATACAAGCACTCTGTGAATTACAAAATCAACTACATTCAACTTGTCACGAAAATCCATGAATAGAGAGTTGGCCAAAGGTTTAGTAAGGACATCTGCAACCTGATTGACTGTTGGAACATAGCTAACTTGAACAATACCATCAGCTACCTTTTCGCGAATGAAATGTAAGTCCAATTCCACATGTTTGGTCTTGGCACACAACAAAGGATTCACAGCAAGAAAGACAGTGTTGGAATTGTCATACCAAATGGTTGGAATCCCAACGAGAGGGATGGACATTTCTTTCAAAAGGGCAACCAACCAAAGGAATTCTTGAACTGCATATGCAACACTTCGGTATTCGGCTTCAGTAGAGTGACGTGATACAACTTGCTATTTTTTTAAGACTAGGCAATAGGAATAGAACCAAGATAAGCACATAAGCCACTAATAGACCTTATTATTGGTTATGATTAGTTTTGATGATGTATGCCATTGAGAGCAAAAACATTGTATATCATACTTATCTTATATATTGACTAACTACAATATATTTGATATAGATTAGTCCAAGATGAATTATAGAGATTAATCAACCAAGAAGAGAATAATCAAAAAGAAGAGATATTGAAGAAGGAAGAACTTGCTCTATGGAATGAGAAAATCATCATACAAGTTTCTATATTGATTCTAGAAGTCCCCAAGATGATATGGAAGTTGGAACGGCTCAAATCGGAGTGAAAATAAGCAAATTCAATGAGCTAACTCGAGCCAGGCAGATTACCTCCAGTTAGAACGTCTAGCTACAGTGTTTTGGGCATCTAGGATGATTAACTCGAGTCACACAAGTCACTACCTCGAGTCAGGATGATTTCCAAGTGATTTTTGCTCCCTGGAACACTTTACCTCGAGTCAGGGACAAAAACTCGAGTCAGCTTCAGTGTACCTCGAGTTAACAGCAACTCTGGTGCACTCTGTTCCACGTTCAGCTTCTGGCGAACTTCGGTAATTTGATGATATCTCTCAAACCAGAAATTGGATTGATGTCAAACCAGTGGCATATGAAACTAGACATCCAACATGTCATTTTTATATATAATTTAAGTCCAAATGAGTTCAGATCAAGGAGCTATGAATTTTACAAGTTGACACAAATATCACCGTCACAGTCAGAACCAAGCTTCAATTTTTTGGGTGTATCTCAAAAAATACAAATCTGATTGAGCTAAAATCGGTACCATTGGAAAGCTGACACACAGATCTTTCCAACAAGACTTGAACGGACTAAAACGGAGCTAATACCAGGGAGATATGGCCCTCTAAAGTTGACACATGAATTTCTGGAAAGAATTCAGCATAGCCTTGGGTTTCTTCTATATCTCACTTTAGAGAACACTTTTTACCTCGAGTTAAAGAGTCTATCTCGAGTTTTTGGAGCAGATAGAGAGTTTGAACAATGGAGATAACTTTTTACCTCGAGTCAGAAGTTCCACCTCGAGTCAAATGGCCTTCCCGAGAGTTTGAACAATGGAGAGAAGCTTTTACCTCGAGTCAGAGTATGTGCCTCGAGTTTTTCCTTCGCCTCGAGTCTAAGCCTTCCTCACCTCGAGTCAGATGGCATTTTCAAATGTTCACTTTGAATTTAATGATGCGATAACTCGAGCCAAGGCATTGGTACCTCGAGTCACCATCCGACAGAGAGTAACCAGAAGCTTGGAGACAAGGTGCAACTCGAGTCACATTTAATGCAACTCAAGTCATTAAGCAATCAAGGAATCAAGCAACTCGAGTCAAGCAAAGATCAACTCGAGTTAGCCTCTGTGGTTTTTGAAACTCACCGTGTCCGAAATCTTGGCTTCTCACCAAGAACATCCAGATGAATTCCAAATGAACTTATACTACTTCTAAACATTATTCAACATTTATTGTGATATCATTAATCATAATGTTGAGTGATTTTCGATGATTTAGCAACGATCACAATAGTTACGTAAAAATGAGACGACCCGAGACAACGGATTGAATCCAATTAAGGCGAGATTAGCGCGAATGGTTAAATGCTACCAACGGTCAAAATCAAACGGACGAATTCAAATCCTACCAACGGCTATTTCTCCAACTATTATAAATTCACGAAGAAGAGAGTTCATCTACAAGAACCAGCACATACACAGATAAAGAATAAAAAGTGTTCAATCTCTATTCTCAGTGTATATCTTAGGATATCATTGAGCTTCGGTGTTTATCATTTATCAACTCGTGAGAGAGTCTTATCATTTGTATTACAATTCATTCAAATCTCAAGATAGAGGTATCTTGAGTGTGGGTGTACAATTACAACTTGTAAGGAGGAGTGAGTCCGAGAGTAAAAGGATCATCCTTCGTTTACAGAGTGTGTAATTGTGTCTGAGTTATTTGGTTACAACTTGTAAAGAGGGGTAAGTCCTAGTGAGAGGATTACTTGAGAGTTACAGAGTGTGTAATCAAGGATTGAGATAGTGAAATCCCAGAGTGTTTCTGGGGATTGGATGTAGGTCAAGAATTGGACCGAACTAGTATAACCTCTTGTGTTCATTGATCTTCTCTCTATCTCTGTTTTAAGTGTTCTTGAGCAATTAGCGAAAGAATTTTCATAATCACCTATTCACCCCCTCTAGGTGATATTCCACCTTCACTTATGTCATCAGGATCATTACCTAGATCAGCATCAAAGAACACACGAAGGGTGAACTAGGTACATGGTTTAATGTGCAGACTGTAATGACAGGTGCGATTAAGATATCTCAGAAGTCTTTGAACACACTCCCAATGTAATTGCAGTGGCTGATGCATAAACCGACTCAAGGTATTGATTGTAAACTGAATGTCTGGTCTAGTAATACACACATACTGAAGTGCACCCACAATGCTGCGATAAAGAGTGGGATCTGCCATCGGATTACCCCCTTTTTTTAAATAGAAGCAGCTTCGAATCCATAGGGGTAGGGGATGTTTTTGCAGCTAGAAGATCAGTCTTAATGAGTAACTCATGAATATACTACTTCTGTGACAGTAACAGACCAGTGGGTGTGAGAGTGAATTCAATATAATGCCCAAGAAGTAAGGTGAGCATGGGTAGGGCTGGGCAGGGCGAGACCCCTGCTTGATGCCCAGCCCAAAGAATGAGTGGGCTGCATTTTGCAACCCGATGTCTGGCCCTACCCGATAAAAGCCCTAACCGTTTTTGGGCTGGGCAAGGGTGGGCTTCCTTTGCCGAAGTAGTGACACCCTACCCTACTCCATGGAGATACTAGTTCACATTTCACAGAATTTCAAAGCTTTAAAGATACTTAAAATATAATATAATATATTTAGACATAATAATATAATATATTTTAAATAAAATAATATTTATTAAATATATTTAATTTTTTTCGGCAAGGCCAAATGGGCGAAGACCCCTTGCTCGATGCCGGCCGCCCAATTATTGGCCTTGCCTTGCGCCTAAATTTTTTTCAAGCCACTTTTTTAAAGCCAGGTTGAGAAATTTTTTTGTTGAACTTGGGTGGGCGTACCGGGCATCTGAGCATCATGCTCACCCCTAACCCATATCCTTTAAGGAGAACATGTCACTCATAGCATGAATAAGAGTCTGAACCTGTTTCTCATAATTACCAGTGATAAGCAAGTCATCGACATAGATGACTAAATATGTGGTAGAGGCAGAAGTACGATGAATAAACAAGCAAGGGTCAGCTTTTGATTGAGTAAATTGGAGAGTGCAGAGACTACGCACAGAGTTTGGAATCAAGCACGAGGTGCCTGTTTCAGCCCATAGATGGCTTTCTTTTGTCTGCAAAATAGAGAACAACCAGTGGAAGAAAATTGCTCAAAACCAGGAGGTTGATCCATATATACTTCCTCTTGAATGGTGCCATTAAGAAAGACATTGTTGAAGTTAACTTGATGAAGTTTCCAGGCATGAGTGACCACCAAGTAAGCAAGATGCGAACTGTAGGTGACTTGACAATGTGACTAAACGTGTCGGTGTAGTCTATTCCAATTTCTTGAGAGTATCCTTTTACAACCAAGTCCACTAGCATTTTTTTTAAAAAAAAAAACAATTAACAGCCATTTGCAACCAATGGTACGACAATCGACAAGTAAAGTAACCAGTTCCTAGGTGCCAAATTTAAGCAAAGCATCAAATTCCTCGTTGGCGGCCCGTGCCCAATTAGGATCAGTTAAGGCATCGACAATGGTGGTAGGAGTATAATCAGGGGTAATGGTGAGGAAGGCTAGACGTGTAGGCTTTAAAATACCATTCTTGGAACGAGTGATCATAGAATGAACATTGGATGGTGCAGGAGGGGAAGGCAACTGAGAAGTGACAGATGGAGATGAAGGAGGGTCAGAAGGAAGGGAAGAAGTGGTGATGGGAGCAAAAGAGGAAATAAACGGGATAGGAGGATATATGGGTGAGAGTGCTGAGAGGGCAGAAGATATATTAGAGGGAGAAGTAAAGGACAGAAGGTAGGGGGCCAGAAAGTACCTGAGAGCAACGGTGAGGAAATTGATACTCATCAAAAAGGACATCCATATTGTTAGTGTTAACATATATGACTGTGTCTTAATTTTAAATTATTATTATTTAACTATAAACTTATATATTAAAAAAAAAGATATAGAGGCTCTAAAACTTATATTTTGACAAAAATGTGTCAAATATCCTTTTAAATATCCAGAAGCTAGTTTACACTAAAACCATGTCTAAAACCTAGGTTTTGGGTTTTGAAAAAAAAAGCTAGTAACTCTGGTTTTAATTATAACCTAATTAATTTTTTTGGAGAAATTAAGAAAGTTAAATAAGTTATTTAATCATTTTATTTGTTGTGTATCTTTAGATTATAAATTAATTTATTAGTCAAAATAATTAGTTTAAAAAAACTAATAAAAATAAAAATATTCTAAAATAATTTAATTACCTTATTTAATCTCTATAACAAAGTCAACTATAATTAGAACTATAATTAGGACGATGGAGTATTTTGTTCTGTTTTTCTCCCATGCTGATACTTTCTATCCGCTGCGTGCTCTCTCCCGTCTCATCTTCGTTCTCTGCCATGCTCATCGGTCTCACACGCTCGATCTTCGGCCGTTTCGGATTGTCTAAAAGACTGGAGTTGTTGAAGGTAAGCAATCGTTTCCATGATCTCTCTCGTCGCCCAGTCGTCCTGTGTTTTTTGAAATTTTTTCCGATCTCGCCGTTTTCTGGATCTGTCCAAATCGTCGGCAATGGTGAAAAATTCCGTTTTGTCTCAGTTTTTCTTGTCTTCTTCGAGCCATGATTTTTCCATTGCGAACGTCTCGTTGAACGCTTTGATCCAGAGGTTGAAGGTACATTTCCTCAACTCGCCTTTCCATTCCTCAACTCGGGTTTTCTTCATCCCAAATATAAGATCTTCGGCCGACAATACAGAACCGTGGTTCATGGGCGGTCGAAGGATGTGGACGTAGCCAGTGGGTTCCAGGGGGATCCGAGATCTACTTTCACTTTGTTGCTCGTCGTTTCTGGACTATTGACACAGAAGGAAAAAAAGGCTAGTGTGAAGTGTGAGCTTGCTATTCTCTCAATTCTTCTTCCCATTGTTGTTGATTAGCTGAAATTCAAAATATGCTTTGCCCCTGAATGAAAAAAAAAATTTGCTGAAACTCCTGGTGGTGTATGCTTTGTGTTCCCACTGTTTGGTTATTGGGTTCGTTTGGTTATTGCTGAACTGTTTGTCTGAAATACTGGATGCTCCTTATGTTTGTTTTCTATGCTATTCTCTGTGAGACCATTGTTCCTATAGCTTTTACAGTGCATCTTTTAGCTCCTCTGCTATGAATTGAAATTTGAAATGCTTAGCTCCTCTGCTATTTTCTGGTGGATTCAACCTTTGCATAAAAGGATGGTTTTAGTTAAGAAGATACCTATACTGGTTAGGTGTAAGTAAATCTGATGCATACAAGATCAATGAGACTAGAAATTTCTTTGCTAATGGACTGCACATTTCAATTGTAGGCATTATCTATAACTAGTTTGGTCTTGGTATCTTAGTTTTGCCCGGCAAGTAATTTTTATGTCTTTGGGTCAGGTTGGGGACTTGTCTTTTGATCGTTTTAAAAGGGGTTGAATCTGAAAGCATTTAATTTTCTATTTAAAAGCTAGTTGCGTAATAAATGAAGAATAATTGGATCAGTTTTCCGCTTTCGTTATAATTTTTGTTGATTCAGGCTTATTCAGTGACTACATGTTTTATTTTAAAATAAAAGCAATTTTTATTTTTTCAAAACCGTTTCTCCTTTCCTGTGTTCGTTGATAACTGGGCAAGATGATTTATTATTTGGTTATTGGCTTCGTTAGGCTATGAGCAAGATGATTTTTTAAGAGATGGTGCTATTCAAAAGTTTTATAATCTGCAATTTCCAGACCCTAAGCTAGTGAGTCATGTTAATGTGAATCAATGTTTTTAAAGTTTGAATTTGTGGAGTTTCTTTTTATTGTCAAAAGTGGCTTCAGATTGGTGAGTTTGTGTGACTTTTGCTGAGAAAAAAGGTTTGCCTTAAGTTTCAGTGCAATGAGTAAGGAAGCCTCTTGAGACAAAAAAGCACAAGAGTCTTAATTGACTTGTGCATAGTACAAGTACAGAAAGGAACGAGGAAAACCACAAGTTTCACCAAGGATGAATGGAAAGAAATTGCAGAAGGCTTCATGATAAACATTGGGAAAACATATGCCAAGAGCTAGTTGAAAAACAAGTATGATTCCTTATGAAACCAATGGCAATTGTGGGATAGGTTGATCAAATATGCCATCAACCCTCTTCCTCATCCCCAATGAGCTAGTTGTTCTACAACCACGACTTGTTTTGTCTTGACTACCGCTTGCCTTCCCTTTCCCTTTCTTACTATTGCCTCCACTTCCTCCAGAATTACTATTTAAATTGAATGCATTAATGTCCCCACTTAGGCCAGTTGTTGCCTCTAACACTTCATCACTATCTCCAAAACCTTCTTCTAGATCATATTTAGGCCCAACACTAGTTGGGAGTGTCATGGATGATGTGGTCCATTAATGTGTTTCAATGGCCGCAATAGATGAAAACAATTGGGTCAATTCTTCTTGGAATTGGAGTGCCTAATCTCTGAATTTCTTGTATCCACTAACTTTTTGTACATTTATCACCAAATATATTACATAATATATAGAACCACGATCATGCAAAATAACTTTGTAACGTCTCAAAAAGGTAATTACTTACCGCAATCTTCTTCTCCCACCAATCATCATCGGCCAAAATAGTTTTCTTCTCATAATCCCATCCAACGCCCCACATTGATGCATTCAATTTAAATAGTAATTTTGGAGGTAGTGGAGGCATTAGTAAGAAAGGGAAAGGGAAGGCACGCAATAGTCATGACAAAACAAGTCGTGGTTGTAGGACAACTAGCTCATTGGGGATGAAGAAGAGGGGTGATGGAATACTTGATCATGTCGTCACAACTCCTTCCATGAATTTTCCCCATCCACCTACTGGTACGTTTATTATTCCTACAACTTAATTAATTATAACTATAAACACATTATTGAAATTAATCATTTTTTTCATATAGATTAATTTTATTTGGTGGATTCTGGTTATCCAACACCAACTGAATACCTTGGGTCGTACAAATATGAGCATTATTTGGTGGATTCTGGTTATCCACAATAGAAAGAACTTTTGGGATTTGGAAGAACAAATTTCAAATCTTATAGGGAATGTCTAGCTATAGCTTTCCAACACAGGTTCAAATTGTTTGTGGTATGATGGCTATACACAATTTCATTAGAAAAGCCTTTGTTTCTGATCTTAACTTCCAACATGGTGAACAAGAGGATATTTTGTGTTATGACGATGACATTGATCTGGAAGAAACTTCAACAATACCGTTATCATTAGCATCTTCATCTGACATGGCTTTTCTTCGTCATTCCATTAGAGATCAGATTATTTATTATACACAAAACTAATAGCCATGTATTGTTTCCCTAGTTTGGCGTACTCTATTATTTAGACTATGTAAAATGTAATTGTATCCCTACCATGAACAAATGTGTTGGGTCATTTGTAATAGATTGCATTATTGTTAAATTATATGCATATAGCTATTTATTTTTATTATGAAAAAGCACTATGTTCATAAAGGCCTTAGTTAAATTGGACAGATACCATTTTTGCTATAGATGTTTAGCCTAAGGACCATCGGTCACCCGAATTTTTTTTTTTTTTTTTAATATCAAAATTGCCTGGGAAGTTTAAAAACGAAGCAATCTTGCCTTTTCGTTAATCTCCACCGTTAAATTGTTGCTCCAATTTATAAACTTCCAGCGGCACAATTGCTCCTAAAAAAACTTTTAGAGTAAAATTGCTCTATTTTGTTAACTTTCAAGGAAAAAATGAGATCAAAAAAACCTTATGGATGTCTAGTGTTCCTTAGGCTAAACTTTCATGGTAAAAATAATATTTATCCCGTTAAATGTTTTTCAAAATATCACTCATATATGTTCAAAGTTTCATTTTTTAACCTTCAAACATTGAATTATTGGAAAATAACTTATATTAATATCAAAGATATTGTTTTAGATAAAGGATTTTTGTTTATACATGATTTTTGTCTATACAATTTATTAATATGGGTAAAGGATTTTTCCAGTCAATGGAGATAAGTTACCTCTCATGATCCTAAAACTACGTTGTTTTGGATTAATGAATGATGTTTTTTGTAATTTTACACCCTTCATTAATTCACCTAAAATTATAAACACATCCTTTATTAATTCAAAACGACGTAGAGATAACTTATCTCCAATGATTGGAGAAATACTTTTCCCTATTAATATATGGGTTTATCATTTCTCATGTCACTTAACATAAGATTATGTCAAGTCATCCAAAAAATACGTCGTTTTGAGAATTAAGGTAATTAATGATGGGTGTTTTTGTATTTATTATATAAATTTTACTAAAAGATCCTTCATTAATTCCCTAACCCCAAAACTACATCATTTCGAGAGTTCATTAATTCCTCTATCCCCAAGACGACGTTGTTTTGAGGTGACTTGACATAACCTTATGTCAAGTGACATGACAAACGATAACTCCTTAATATATACATGTTTGATCTAATCTTTATCATATTACATAATTTACAAATGGTATAAATTTAACTTTTCTAACAATTTTATGTAATTTTTAGTATTTATTATGAAATATATTGTTTATAGTATTCAAAATACAGCTTTATCCTTTATATGCAACTATAACAAAAGCTAATTCTTTTTTGGTAAATTTGACCCTTAAAAAATTATTCTGATTTACTATCATTATATCAAAATTATTTTTTCCAATAATCTATAAAGCTATTTTACCTCATAAATCATAAAAGTTATTCTTCGAAAGCTAAATCCAAACGAGCCCATATAGTCATATATAATTGAAGAACTTGATGTAGTAGATGTAAGGAATTTGATGTTAATATGGTCCTTTTGTTTTATTATATAAAAAATATTACAAGTTTTCGTTGCACTATATATATATATATATATATATATTCTAGGGAAAATCCATCTGAGCGCGCTCGCGCGCGCGCGCGCACACACACACACAAAAAGTCAAAAAAGGTCCAAGAAAAAGTCACATGTCTTTTGGTATTTTTTTATAACCGTTAACAACTAAATCATTCTTATTAACAACTAAATCAGTACCCGTTAACAACAAAATCAATAGTATTAACAATATCTTAACAACTAATTCAGTCTCATTAACAGCTAAATCAGTACTCATTAATAACTATATTAATAGGCGTTAACAACTAACATTTTATGAAATAACACCAGGGCCTTTTTTGACATGTGACTTTTTCTTGAGTCTTTTTTGACATTTTTTTGCCAATATAGACCCCGAGATGCATTTTCCCTATATTCTAAGCCTATAACTTTTTAATGTTTTTTTTATAAAAAAAAAAAAAAAAGTACAATGACTACTATAGCACAGGCAAACAGAGAAAAAAAAAAAACTATTGGGCATATTACCAGCTAACAACAAAATTAATGTAATCAAAGGGAGTATGTAAAGTTTAGGACTTCACATCAATTTTATGTAATATTTGTGAAAAAGAACAATAAAAATCATATTCTCCATTCTCTCCATAATTAGAAGTTTTAAATAAACCATTTGTATTGATCAAGAAAATAGTTAAAATTAGTTAAAAGTAATAAATGTATTTTTTTTTCCAACTATGCCCTTATTTGTAAAGCAAATGAGATCCTCTCATCATCCATTTTTTCATAAGTCCATATGACCGTTGATTGGGAAGAAAGGAGAAAAGTTTAAGGAGTACAACTTGATGATATGACTTTTTAGATAGGTTGGGCGAACATGATTTAGAAATTATGAGTGTTAATGAGAAAATGGATAATAAGAGAAATCTGAGCCAAGAGTAATATTTAATGTATTCACATCAATTACATATATTTCATTAGAGATATAATAATAAAGATAAAATAATATTATTTTTCTGAATGGGTCAAATTTGTGTATTATTGTGCCCAACTGGGATATTTTGCTCAACACCCAATTGGGATTTGGGAGTATCTTTCTATTAATGGAACTTTTTCCCCATTTACATGAATTTAAACTTTGAGACCTTGTACATAAGGGGTTAGGGCACCTTCTACTATGAACAACATTTTATGGTAACTTATCCTTCAAGCACTATATATACCATACTATATAGGAGTATCCTTCTTCTGGGCAAGGTATATAGGATTTTCCTTACAATAAAAAGTATGAATTTGATATATTCTAAAAAAATTCAATTAACTGTTCTCCATTTATACACCTATACCTATTTTAGTTTAAAAATATCTAGTAAATTATATACTCATGCGTTCCTAAATATAAAACATAGTTTACAAGACAAATTATATTATAAATTATGTCCTATATTTAGACCTAGAGGCAGTACTATTTATAAGTTGATAAATAATATGGCTTGGTCGTCTCACAACAATGCAATAGCTGCAAGACAATTTAATCAAGAAGAAATATAATTACCACAAGTTACATTAAAATTAGTTTCTGGTCAATTCCTACTACTTTCTTCATTATTTTTAGTGTGGTCCAGGGCCTCGCACATTTCAACTACATATAAGAGGATGAATAATTAATTGTTGGTGACCAACATTTTTTATTACATCTAATAATCGCTGATTAATAATTTTTCTTTTAAAGTAGCTCACTACCATAGTACCATATAAATTTTCCTATTATTAGATTACGTATTCCTTTGATGCGCATTCAGTTCCATTATGATGGCAAGAATATTACACTAATTATATTTCTTTCTTTGCGGGATTTTAATTAATTTATAGAAATGTGAATCATTAGGTCACACTGCTTCATAAATTAAAATTTTTGGTAATCTCAATGTCAAATTAATTGTTGTGCTGGTGGGCTACACACACACATATGTATTGTTATTGATGAAAAATATATTGTTATTTTATTTTGAAAATTATATATAAATTATTGAAAATGTATGTGCGTGTTTATATAATATATATATACAACACATATTGTTGTTAATGCAAAATATTGGAATTTGGCTAAATATATTTTGTATATGTGAGTATTTGTTATTAAAGATGAAAATATATATTGTTATTTTATTTTTGTCTCTAAATTATATTTTCCCTAAATTATTTCGTAAATGAAAAACAAATGTTCGAGAGAATGAGAGCTCTTAAAAAATAATAATAATAATAATATTGAAGTAAATGGGGGATATCTCCCCTGAAAAATCTCGTACCAAACGCCACTTAGTAGAAAATGTTTTGAAAAATAAAAAACCAATATTTTCCCAGAAAAATCCCATATAAAAATCATTACAAATGCTAAATGATAGAGAGGTGATTGCAATATTCATATTTTCTAAAGAGGTGTAAGTACCCCAGCTATCATTTTTCAAATTAAAAGGAAATTACAAAAATGACTCTCTACAAAATAAAATAAAAGACTAAATCAGAGAGAAAGAAAGTGGCGGGAGTTGGGGAGCAAGAGAAGAGGGAATCAGCGGCGGAGGCGTGGAAAGGAAGTGAGGTAAGTAAATTTTAACAACACAATCTTCTCTCAATCATACAATCTTATAAATGGTGTTTTTTTTTTGATACATCTTATAAATGGTGTTCTTGGTCTTAATTTTGAATGTGTTTGGTGAGGAGCTGGGCTTTTAGTTTGAAGGATGGTGAACGTTGATGGATGAAAGAGGTAGGAGATTGAAGTTGGAAGGCCAATTGTGAAGCTGAACATTTTGATTTGAAAGTTTTAACTATATTATATTGATATTGGTATTTTCTTGTGATTGGGAGGGTGATTGAAGTTGACGAACGGCCAAGTGATGCGGGAGAAATCAAAGAAGGCATTCATTGATGATGTGAGGTCGTGCAAAAATCTTAACCGAAGATGAATTTTGATGTTGATATTTGAGGTCTTAATTTTTAGTGTATGCAGATTTAAGTTGGACCCTTCGATATTTTTTGGCCAGAAGGGGTGGGTTAGATTGACCAATCTTATTTTTTAAGTAATATGGGGTGATGATGTCAGTGACAAAAGAACATTAAGTGAAACCATTAACTTAATGTCCTCTTATCCTCGAATATCATATATCCGGTTACTGTTATGACCTTACTGGTTTTTAGGAAATGCTTAATTTGAAGCAGTCACTTGCTTAAGATCAGTTGTCATTAGCTACATGTTCAGGTTTTAGTAGTTTTGTAATTCCATACCCTATATTTTGTAAGTCAGAGGTAGAGTGATATCCAAGACAACCAAACATTAAGTGAAAGCAACATGTTAATGTCCACCTATCATTGAATATTATAACAGCTTTGTATTGTCATCGCCTTAATTGCTGGTGTTTAACTATTTTCTAAAATCAACTTATCATTTTTAAATACATACATTGGTTTAAAAATATCATTGCAGTAAGTTATTTTAGTGATGCCCAAATGAAAATGATCTCAATATAAGGATTTTTTTTTTCTCATTTTTTGCAAGAAAAACAAGAGGTAAAATCTAATTTTATATGTCACTTGTCTTGCTTACTTGATTTTAAAAAATATATCTCCTTAGTTAATAGATGATTGATTTTTTTTTCCTACTTACTTAAACAATTGTTGTCATTAAGTGTTCTTTTCTTTCTCTTACCAACTCTTTTATTTCATATTTCATATGAGAATGAATCTTTAAACTTTTAAGACATAAAGTAGGAATTTAAATAGGCTTGATGAATTATATAACATATTATATGCATAGGCTTTAAGCTTATTTAAAAGCTTACATTTTAAATAGGCCTTTAGATAGGCTTTAGGCCTCTTGAAGGCTTAGAGCCTATATATAGGCTCAAGCTTTGAATTTTCGTCACAGGCTTTTTTGCCACAATAACCTGAGAAAATAGTAGGCGGTGTGTGTGAAGTGGGCAAAAAATTGCGTCTTCTTCTCTCTTGTTTTAAAACTCACCTAGTGACATTTCCATAATTTCTTTTTAATTTGAAAAAAGGATAGCCAAAGTACTTACACCTCCCTGACAATATGAATATTGAAATCACATCTCTTTCATTAAGCATGTGTAATGGTCCTTATGTGGGATTTTCCATATTTTCTTTAAGAAAAGTGTAGGAAAAAAGAAGAAATTTCCTATTAGTTTTTAGGGAAGTCCTAATGTCCTAGAAATGCCTTTTGCCCCTATTTCTGTCAACACTTTATTAAGGGTTGTTTAAAGGGTGCTGATAAAGACTATTTTTGTGGTAATAAGAATACTAATGTGCATGGTATACAAATGCCATTCACACTTGAACCTAATTTAAAACCTATAGGGGAAAAGAAGAATTATTTCAATGATATAATTAATATAATTTTTATTCCAAAAATTATATAAATTTATAAGAGATTATATTAATGTTGCGAGAACACTGGAATTTAATTTATTTTTATTTTTTTTGGAACGATTCTATGTTATTCATTGCTGCAGAAGCAAACAAGAATGTAGCCTCAAGGAACCAACTAGCCAATCTAAAAGGATTAGAGCTAGGAATTAGGGTCAACTCTTGAAGGGCCCAAGCCTAACAAGACGGCCCTTCAAGCCCCGGATAAGAAAAATATATGTTTTTCAAAGCTTGGCCCGAAAGCACCAGGGCCGGGCCCTACGGTGTTCGAAAGTTACTATTCCAAATTTTAACTATTTTTCTCCGTTTTTTTTTAAAGAAATATAATTAGTATATTACAACAATTAAAGTTCTAATTTATCAAATAAATGTTGTCAATATTAATATTCAAACAACAGAATCATCCAACAAATACACACATTCACTAATTCGTAATAAAGAACAAACTATTATCCACAAATAACTCACATAAAACCTAAGAAGCATACTTAGGTTTTAAATATAAACTATTATACAATATTTCTATCTCAGGATTAACCCTTGACTTTCATTTTCAATGAATATTTGAATGGGAGACATTTCTTCCAACTCCGTATTAAATTTTTTTTTTTTAAAAAAAAAATTAGCAAGGCCTAACAGCTAGGTCCTTTTAAGTTCGAGGTCCTGCAAAGCCGACTTTACAGGGCCAATTTCATTTAACTTCTCTAATTTTTAAATTTGGCCCTTGAAGGGCCAGGGCCTAGAAGGGCTAGCCCGATTTCCTAGCTCTAAGAAGGATCGACAAGGAAAATCAAGCAAAGAGGGGGGCTAGCCCGATTTCCTAGCTCTAAGAAGGACCGACAAGGAAAACCAAGCAAAGAGGGGGGGGAAGACAAGTACCCGACAAAAAACGCAAAAGGAAATTATAAAGGGTAACACAAATAAATTTGATATTGTCTTTGCCATAAGGGCATTATTAAATTGAGAAAATCATGCTTAGGTCCCAATCAAGATAAATAATATCAAAAAAGTCTCAAAACTTCTTAATAGTAACTGATCCACTTATTAATTGTTGTTGTTTCACTTGTTACTAACAACCTCAAGGGACTTCTCTCGATATTATTTTTTATGATTCCCCCGGATGAAATCCCAAAATCCCATGGAATCAATTTCCCCTGTCATTGGACGAGCTCGTCCAGTTAAATTTGATAAAAAATATGAAAAAAAAAAATTAGATGCGGACCCAAAATCCCATGGTCCTACGGACGAGCACTGAAGTGTGGTCCAAAATCCCATGGCCCCTTCTGATTTGGAGCATGTGGTTTATTGCTGCCTCCTCCTCTATTCCCACCTTCCCACCAGAAGTTTTGCCACCAAACTATTTGAACACTGGAATTCGTAGCTTGATTATATTATAATTGAAGTCCCAAATATTATTTTGATTAATGGTGTGATCTTATCTTATTGAATACTTTAATAGTACTGTCAAAAATTAAATATGTGTGTTTGTACACACTATCAAGCATTCTTAAAGGCATATAGCCGTTACAATCAGATTCTGCAATAGAATAAGTCCACATTAGGTGTTTAGAATTAGGTGTTTATATCTCTAATTAGAGGTGTAAGCATTTTTTTAATTTTTTTTAATTTTTTATATATTGTGTTTATATAGATTTAAATTATATCTTTAACTTTTTCGAGATATTTTTTTGCACCCACTATCCCAAAGTAATTAATTTCCAGTTAAATGTATTTATCTGTAACACCAATGTTATGAAAATTAATTAATTTGAGATACTGGTATAAAAAAATCTCGAGAAGCAACATATAATTTAAATATAAATAAATACAATATATAAAAAAAAATTAAAAAAATATGCTTATACCTCTTATTAGAGATATAAAGACCTAATGTGAACTCCAATAGAATGATGTTTTTTTTTTTTTTTTTTTAATTTATGTTATTCACATAGCATTCAATAATTAACATAATTAATTCAACTTCTTGAGACGAATACGTTACATTTAAATTCGACTTTAAAGCTGAGGTCCATGAATCCACAAAAATTTGTGAATAACTTGAAAAAATTTCTGTCAGCAATATTGATATTGTTAACACTTAATACTTTAACTTGCATTAACATGCAGTTTTAAAGGTATGTTTGGATTAACATTTATAGAAATAACTCTTTATTCCAACAGATTTTTATAACATGAAGTTGTTAATAAATTAATGCAATGGTATGTATGTTTGAATAAATTTTTGTGAAAAAAAAAAAGTCAATTTGACAAATTGAAACTTATTTTAATGATATACTAAAAACTAAGTTAAATTTAAATTGATTAAAAAGGACATGAGTTTCATAAAATGTACACGCCCGATATGTATATAATTTGATAAATTTTAAGAAAAATATTAAAGTTAAATCATAATTATAAAACTGAAAGAGTTAAAAAATGTTGATATTGAAATTTTAAATGTTTCCAAAACAATGTCAAATACTAATCTACAACAAAACAACAAATTTTGATCCTACTATGTAAAATCAGCTATATGAATCAAACGATAAATGGATAAATAAGAAATTCCACTCAAAAACTACGTCAAATACTAATGCATGTAGAAAATAATTATTGAGACTAAATGTATTAGGATTAAAGAACCAAATAATTTGATAATTTTATGAGAAAAATTAAAAGTAAATTATAATTATTAAATGCTATTAGGGGACAAAATAACTTTTCAACTACCACTAATCCAAATGAAAAAGTTCCCAACTACCGCTTCATAGCCTTAATATAAGATATATTTATCTAATTTAATTAGATTAAGGAAGTTAGTAAATTCCTTCATTCCTCCTTATTATGATTGAGGGAGATTGAGGGAGCATCAACGGGGTTAAATTAGAAAAATATTGACAAATATAAAAACTATTTCTTATATTTAAGACCAAGATCAAATCTCTAAATATGTCTTATATTATGGACAAGAGGAGTATCTTTTAACTTCCCGACCAATGTTTGGGGCTGCAAAATGCCAAACCAAACAAGCTCTAATCACCAGACAATTCATGAAACCACATGCATGTAAAAGGGGTTCCAAAAGATCAATGTTTCATCAGCTGATCCATTCAAGTCCCTATAACAGAGAGCAATTCAGCTAAGTTACTAAAATAGTCAAAAGAGGACACAATGTTTGAGTTCAACCTCAACATGAAGCACAAGAAATTCAACTCAGATTATTTAACATTTTGACATGTAGAATCACATTATCCTATTCATGTGGGGGAGACCCACATCGCCTTTTAATTTCTTTCTCTTCATTCATCTACACAGCTTCACAAATGCAGCAGCTAGCAGCTGCATGCCAACAACAGAAGAAGCTAAACAAAAGCCATAAAACAAAAGTTTAGGAACCAAAATCTGAAATCGAGAGGCTTCATTTCCAACTCTAGAACCAACTGGCAGCATGATATGGCCTAAGGGTGCCATATTCATCTCTAACCTTATCAGTTCCAAGATACGCAACATTCCTGGATTCAGGCCATGATGATCTCTGCAAGTCAGAATTCATTCCATGAACATAACCAGAAACATCTTTCCCAAATATCCTAACCATATTTCTAAAATATTCTATTTTTGGATGCCTAGACACTGTTGATTCCGGCCATGATGATCTCTGCAAGTTACAAATGGATCCATCAACATAACCAGAATCTTGTTTCCCAAATACCATAGCCATATTTCTAACATGTTCTATTTTTGGATGCCTAGATTCAGTCGATTCAGGCCAACATGATCTCTGCAAGTAACTAGTGGTTCCACCAAAATAACCAGAACAAGCTCTCCCCAGAATCTCTCTTTCACTGTTTAAGTAGCCTCCTCCTCCAAACAATGGGAGGTGACCATTTCTACAACTAATTACTGATGGTGGTGACTGATGACTAAGGCTTCTCAGAGGGTAATGATGATTACTGAGAATTCTTTGGTTTCTGGGGTTGGATTGCTTCTTTGTTAACAAGACAAACTTGAATGTGCTACATTTTCCGAGGGGGAAAGGCTGATCACACCTGGACCCATCTCCTCTCTTGTTGTTATAACCCGGGTAATCTTCTTTCTTGAATTCAACACACTCAATTGGCAGCAGAAAGTTTTGTATCCCGAGTTCCTCTATGCACCAGTCATCATATGGAGGCGTGATCTTATGATTAATATGAACTTCACCATTGGAACTCAGCATGCTGCTTGCATTCTCAAAGAATCCTCGTATAAGGTCCTTGTGTTTCCTATAAATGCCAAAAAATAGATGCTAAAACCTTCGGAGGGTTTGCAGTAATTCACTGAGAATGCCATTATATATCATAAGAAATATATCAACTAATATACACAAGTTAAAAATAGTGCAACTCATTCTGTAAACTCAGTGCGATAAATAGAAAAAGGAGTCTAATTATATCCATAGCAAAACAATTGAAACCAGACATGAGTGTTTGCGTGTGTATTGGGGGTAGAGATGCATAATTGCAAAAATTTATGTATATATGGAATGTCAAGTTCTACAAAAGTAAGGTCAATAAGATTCAAGATAGAGTAAGGGAATACCTGTGGTAGAAGGAAATTTTAAGTTTATTATTTCTATGCAAGATCGCTTTCCTTATGGATTAAGTATTTAGCAACTGGAATTATTTTATTATATTTTGGCAAGTAGATAGAGCAAGTGGGATTTATTATCTCACATTTTTCCCGTTGTTATTTGCAAGTTGTTTACTTTTTTGTTTTTAGTTTGCAAGTTGACGAGCTTTCTTCGTAAGAAAGAAAGCTCCTTCTATAAATAACTTATTAGCTTCCACCTTAAGGTCTTGCATCACATCATGAGCTGCATTGATAAAAAAGCTTTAGATTTTTTCTTGATAGACAAATAGAGGTACTTTGATCTTACCTTCTGAAAAATCATCACATTCAAGTTTCCAATGAAATGACTGAATCACCCTTACACATGTATTGTCTTTAAGTGAAAGTAACTAGAGCTTTTTCGTAAGAGTAATCAAAGTTCCGATGTACAAATAATAAAACACTAAGATAGGCATTTGGTACTGGGAATATTATGACCTTCCAAGACTTCAAAAGTTGTTTGAAAAAACAGTCGATATATACATACTGTCAACCCAATGTTGTTTAGGAGATATGCAACATATACGTATATGCACACACACAATACAATTTGCAACCATCTTATAAATAAGTAGCCACATGCTAGGAAAGCTGATTGTTCATGTCCCAAACCAAATCAGCTTAAACTAAAAAGCTCATATTGGTAGAAGAATCGTTAGATTAATGCATGAGGACAAGATATCAAGACTGCTGCTTATTTTTCTCTGTTGGAAATCAGATTTTGAGCCACAGTAATTATCATGTATAATCCTTAAGAAAAGATTAAAACAGAATAATTGAGAAAATATCCAAGAATGAGTTTACATTGTACATCAACACAGTCTTTATATTATATTTATATATGTGTGTGTGTCTAAATCTTAGACAGCAGTAATATGAGTTATATAACAGGGAACTCACTCAATCATGAAAAAGTCGTCTTCTCTGCCATGAAAGCCTGCGTGAGGGAAGTTGAATATAATTCTATCAAATCTCCTCATGTACAAGTTTGGGTGAGATTTCATTTGGGTTGCATCAACTCCATGAAACACATCTGCTCCCAGCTTTGTTAAGGCAACTAAATTTGACATTGCCTTCTTGTACTTCCTCACAACTTCATCTTAATTAAACCAACAGGAAAAACAATCAATGACATGACTAGCATTCAACACTCCGGTAACAACAATAACCAAAAGCAAAAGAGTAATTAAACCAGATCTATAGAATTCCGACTGTCCACGAATTGGATAACTGTGATGATCACAAGGCCAAAGGAAGAGCTCAATCTTAAAAAACTAGCCTATTATTATGAGGGAGAGCCCATTGATTTATAAACCACCCACACCTGTGAGACTTCCTAATGTGGGACTCACATAAATAACATGCACAAAAGTAAAAACAATTCATTCAGAGATGAGAGAAAAAAGTCTATGAGATGCTCATAGAAAAATGAAAGAATAGTATATAAACACAAGCACTTCCACAAATCTTGGAGAATCAGAAAACTAGCTATTATTTTTTTAAAATGAGCAGATGCAAGTAGAGATTAAGAATAAAATCAAATGTTTAGTTCCTTGACTCCTCTTAGCAACTCTTTGTAGGGTATGAAAAGGTCAAATATTAAAATTACAGCTTGACCTCCTTTAGATGCTTAGGAAAGAACAAGCGAACAGAAATCAAACTCACTTGGATGAAAAAATTCTTGGTTTTGCAAACTACTAAGGTAAAATAATAGTCATTTCAAGAGAGAACTCAAAAGTTGCAGCAACATCTTAATGTCGAATTAGCAAGAAGAGTAATCGTCAAGCTAATGGCAAAGCCCGCTACAATTTTAGATAACCCCAGTAATCAAAATAACATCTTTGACGACGAAGGGGAAAATTTTGAAGCATTACACACACAAACGTAAGAGCAGAGGAAGAGAGAGACCATGAGTATCAAGGGAAGAAGCAACGATGTTGGAAGCTGAACCAAAGGATTGAGCCAAGCAAAGAGCGAAGGAGAAATCACCCTCACCGACCAAAAGTATTTGATGATGAGAGGAATAATATTTGAGACATTTTTCTTCTTCTTCATCGTAGCTCAAACCCACAAGTTTCTTGCTTTTGTTCTTGCAGCTCATTTGTAAAGTCATTGATTTCCACTCTGCATCCAAGTTTCAAACTAACTTCGAAGAGAAGGCTTCCAAGAAGACTGGACAGTGCCCATTCTTTTCTATTTTGCTTTTTGGTCGTGGAGCTCGAGCGCTGGTGGATGATCCGAGTGACAAATGAACCGACTTTTTCTGCATTTGTAAGTAAATTTGAAAATTAAGGAAAAATTGTCAGTTAAAAATTCTACTGGAGAGAAAGACTCCTGAACAGAAAAATATCCATACTTTTTCAAATACACACAGGCATAGATATCAATTAATATTTTGATTTAGATGATTCTTATCAATAAAATTTTCAATCACTGAACTTCCCCAATTTTCCTTTGAATTTACTACATTTATGTTTTAATTTTTTCCCATATCAAATCAATAAACTTCCATATTGCTTTTACTTATAGAAAAAAAAAAAAATCATTGAAAGACTCATTTTTACTTGTTGAAAAAAAATCATTGAAAGACTTATTTTTAATTAAGTTTGATAAGGTTTAAATCAGATTCAATAATATCAAATATTATACAAAATAATAAAACTGTTATAAATGCTAATTATATGGTTGTGCGTTGACTCAAAAAACTTTCTTTACCGCCAAGAAGAAACTTCCTCTACAAGTTTTACTTAATAGTGACTTTTCCTACAAGCCTCCTAAATATTCTTGAATCAGAATTGCTCCCCTTCCTTTCTCTATGGATGTTTTTTCTTTTCTCTTACTCTTGTTTTCTGCCTCTTATCTCATAAATATCTTTATTTTCGTTATACATTATCACCACAATAGTTCTCTACTGTCTCGTTCTTTTTCTCACTGACAGTACAGCATTTCTCTAGTGTTCAGCGATCGGCACTTGCAACCGCCGTGCAATCTCTATCCACTCAGGTATGTTTCCATCCGTTGCAGTGGGCTTCATCACCTTCCTTAATCTTATGTTGTATTCCCTCTTCTTCTTCGATCTTCATCATTCACTTTACCTTCTCTTTCTTATCTCTGTTCCTCTGTGCTGTGTCTTGGTTGCTGTGTGTAACTGTATGTAAGTGTGTGGTCTTTGTGGAAAGTCTAACAAAAAGGGCGCAACGGAAGGATGAGAGAGAGAGAGAGAAACAAAAACAGTGAATGAATGATTGAAAAGGCAAAGTGTACAATTTTTGTTAATAATGACACGCACATGGATACAGTAATGGGAAAATTCACATAAAGACCCAATTAAGCAATAAAATCTCGAAAAAAGCCCAAACATAATTAAGACTCCAAGACCCTTTTCATATGTGAATGTTAAGTGAAAAAATAAAAAAGCTCCTTTTTTTCTTTGATTTTATCTTCTTTAATAAGAATCTTTGATCTTCACATGCTTTATTATTATTATTTTTTTTTTGGAAAAAATTTACTTTTAATATAAAAATAAAAATAATGAAATAAAGTTAACTCAAAAAGCATTAAGAAATATGTTATAATATCTACGTTATATTTTTCTTAAAAAAATAGAAATATTGAGTTGTGAATTTTATAAGTATGAAGTATGAAGTATAAAATAAATATAAAAATATAAAATATAAAAATCGATATTACTGATAAAAAAATAGAATTTTATACAAATTAAAAAATTCCTTTTATGTGGATATTCAGAAAAAATTAAAAAGTACTCATCCTGTATAAAAAAAGGAATAATCATCTAAAATAAATATAACAACCCGATTAAAAAATAACACATTTCTAAATTAATAGCAATTAAACAGAATTGTCAAGTGATTTTTTTATTTATTTATATTTTTCTGATTATCGGTAGATATTATACTGATTTTCTATGCAAAAACTTTGATGTTAAATATAACTTCACCACGCGAAAATTATTGAAAAGATCCTAACAATAAGGTTCTATATCATCAAGAACCATTCAAAGGAGACCCAAAATTGGAGATCTAATAAATATAAATCCTCCCAGATCATAGGAATTGATATGTCAAAGATATCAGTATCGATATATCTTCACTTTATCTTAGAACGGAAAATCAATAATTAACGAAATATATAAAACAAACACATTATTAGCCAATCATAAATAGTATGAAACAAAGAAATATAATATTTCTTCAAATAAAATTTGAGATGATTGGAATAGGAAAGGAAAAGAATAAATAAAAGAAAAAGTGGCCACAATAATATTAAGGCTAAAGTATATGTTTGTTCCATTATGTTTGCCTCTGATATCATTTTAGTCCCCAACCATTAACAAATAACATCAGCACCTACTAACAACAAAATTAGTACATACTAACAATAATATCAGTACCTACTAACAACAATATCAGTCCCTACTAACAACAATATCATTACCTACTACCAACAATATCATTACCTACTAATAACAATATCAGTCCCTACTAACAACAAAATCAGTACATACTAACAACAATAACAATATCAGTCCCCATTAACAACAATATCAGTACCCACTAACAACAATATCAGTAGCCATTAACAACAATATCAGTCCCTATTTAAAGCGTACTGATATAGTTGTTAAAACGTACTGATATAGTTGTTACTGTGTGCTGATATAGTTGTTAACGTGTGCTAATATAGTTGTTAACGTGTGCTGATATAGTTGTTAATGTTTTACTGATATGGTTGTTAATGTTATATTGAAATGCCAAGTAATGTAGACCCGGGAAAAAAACTGATTATTTTCCATTTTCTTGAATCTGCACATGTCAATACCAAAGAACATAGATGCCATAAAATATTCATGTTCTCATTCATATTAAAATGTCAGCTAACCAACATCAGAAAATTTACACAATACCAAGCTTGTGAAGGTCATTTTCATCAATACACATGCACCTTCCCGAAAAAAACAAATTCTGCACAACTTTATCATAACTACATATTCAAGTGTTCTGCATAATTGATGATTAATCTCAAATGTAACAAAGGATAATCAAGTTTATGAATCTTGTACAAAATATATTAGATATTTACATCATCAATCAACTTCCTCAATTTAAAGATCTTCCATGCATGCCCCAGTGCATTAGTGCTCCTTCAACTTGATTACCCACATTCTGATCGGGCATCTCAACTATGGAGTGCACTATTCATATCGACCATTCAGACCTTTGGTCAATAGCCCATGAATGCCGTAGAAATTCAAGTATCTTTGTTTTGTTTTCCTTGTGTCACAAGAAAAAAGTCATGCTAAGACTTAATTTTCTTAATAAATGCATCACAATATTCATAAAGTACCTAAAACTCTCTTAGCCCGTAGCTCAGGCTCAAGCTTGGCCGATAAAAGTAAGGAAACATTAGCCTTGACATCAGGAAAGAAATTGAGGAAATAACTTTTCTAAATACAATGGAGATCAGAATAGATGTAGGAACAAAGAATTAGAACTATGAGCAACTATAAAGTTGCCACACTTAAGATAATTAATATATAAGTAATTACTTCACTAAAAGTTGCC
This sequence comes from Acacia acuminata, assembly GCA_019022655.1. NCBI lineage: Eukaryota > Viridiplantae > Streptophyta > Magnoliopsida > Fabales > Fabaceae > Acacia > Acacia acuminata. Next base: position 131,805 of record JAFJYI010000266.1, on the reverse strand, counting down.
ACACTATGAGATTATGTTGGTTAATTGGGCCCTGAGGGGGATTTCCCAAAAATTAAAGCAAGTGTAACAATCTTCATAGTCAGAACTTATTTTGTGAATTACTCTAAGGATAATGGTTTACCTGCTATCAGATTTAGAAAGCAAAGAATAATCATCCTATTTAGTGGAGCACAGCAAAGGTAGGGGAAGAAGAACATACATTATCACTGCAGGAAGAAGAACATACATTATCAAATAAATTAATTTCTGCAACAATAATTTAAATCATAAGCATCTAATAAGCAACAGGCAAATGTAAGTTATCACTCCAAACATTTTACTCAAATCATGGGGAAGCACTTGTGGTCTCTAGGATGTCCTAAAATTTAGTTTTGATACAAAACAACATCAATTCAATTTGTCAAATAAAAGCCACTCCTCCACTAATATCAGCCAATCCTTATTATTGAAGATTGTAATAAATCTCACTTAACATGCAGTTTATATTCCATGCAATTCCTGTCAATGCAAAGCAAGACAATTGCTTTAGAATATTGATTTAAGAATTAAGATCAACAGCAAGCAAGCCACAATATTGCGATGAAAAGATAACCCATTCATATAATCAATCATAAAAACATTTTAAATAATGACAATAACATAAAGCCATGCATCTCTGAACAAACACGCACAAATTGGAAACTCAAGCTGCAATCAATCATGAAAACATTACAAACATGCTAATACAGGAATCAATATAAAAAATTGTGAAGAGAACACAATTTTAACTTCTTGATTTCTAGAAACATTTTAGAAATCACCCGCAATAGTTCTTGATTTCTACAATCCAGCAAACAAAAACCAATGGTTCTAAGCATTCACTTCTAAGGGTGTGCATGGTAACGCTCCCAGAATCTTTTTTTTTTTTTTTTCAATTTATGTTCCCAGGAACAAAAATGGATAATTGTGTTTGATAAATCCGGTTTATTTTTTGTTCTTGGGATGAACTGGTTTATTTTTTGTGCTAGGGAATAAAAAAAAAGAAGCTAAAAATTTATGCTTCTTTGTTTCACAGAACAAAATCGAATCATTTTTCTCTATTCTCTCCCGATAACTCTACATATTCCAAAGCAACCTTCTTTGTTTCTACCGAACCCGACGAAGTGGAGGTGGCTACCACGTCGTCGCCGGCTTCCAAGTTTGATGTGGAGTTGCCACCTCCGCCGCTGTCAGACCTTTCGAAGGCTTGTTGAGCGAGAGTCTTCCGGTGTTTGATCTCGAAGAGCAGCTACTTGTGTCTTGCTTGAAATATTCGTTGCCGGACCTCCCGGAGGCTTGTGAAGTGGCGAGAATGCTCGTAAAATGACCCTATTCCATTTCTTCACCTTAATCTAATGCAATTTCTTTTTGTTCTAGGGTATTGTTTGAGCTTTTAGAAAGAAAATAATAAAAGCAGCGGAGGAGGAGAGAAAGGGGAAGATGCGAGAGAAATTCAAAAATCGGAAGGCCTTCGGGATTGATGGCTCAGATTACTCATACCGTATGGTTGTTCACGTAAGCTTCAATTTTGAGGTGTTCCTGGCTTATCAATTTCAATTTCAGACAATAGACCCAATTTCTCTTAATTGCTTGAGCTTCCATTTTGAAATCTGTTATTGCCTCTGCGTTTCTTTTTTCCCAATGTCAGATTTGGATTTTTATTTTGATTTTGATTATGAAGCTCTGGCACTTGATTATGGATTCAGTATCAAACATGGTTTTGGAAATGCTAAGGAAATAAAAGGAGGCAAAAAACTCTCTTGCAGCTGCTAAATTTATATGATTCTCAACGAAGTTAGTCATAAATATTCTCTTGAACTTACTTCTATGCGAAGTTTGAGTGATGGTGAGGATTCAGACTATTTAGAATATGACAAATCAATGAGAAACACCATCCTATCTTATGGAGAGTTCTATAGAGATCGGAATTTCTTGAAAATTGAAGCAGAGTCAAAGGTTGTCCTTGCTTCTCTGTTAGCCAAGTTGCAGACACAATCAATTAGTAGCTCTATGAATCTATTATCTTCATGACTTGAGGCTCTCAAAATCGAGTACCCGCTAGCTTGTGTTTATTCCTTAATATTGTGCTTTCTCAAAATTTAGTTAGTGAGTTGATATCTATCTCATTGGAGTTCCCTATAAATGTATATGTTGCCATGTGGTATAATGATCTTCTCTTCGACCAAAGGAAAAATAATGGATAAAACTATTCTCACTGTATTTATTCCATATTCATGTCTGCTTAGGTCTAAATTCAGCTCTTATTTGTTGTGGTTTTTATTCCTTAATACTATGTTATCTCTAAGTTAGTGATTGTCTACTAGCACATTGTGGCGGCTTGGCTTGCTTCTCTTGTAGCTAATTGGTGATAATATATGGAGCTTGCCACATGAATTAAGAGGCTTACCACATGGAGCTTATCAGTGAAAGAGAAGATGTTAGAGAAAGAGAATACAATATAAGGCCTCAAGAGTCTGCAATAAGTTGTATTATGTATTTGTGTAAATAGGCATTTGTATTGATGACAATGTTGTTGACAATTTATGACCATTAGTATTATTTTGTAAATCATGTCGTCTATGTAATGACATGACCTTGTAAAAAGATTTCAGTTGGGAAAACAAATATATTCATATATTTAAATTGTGTTATTAATGTATAATTATGCAGTTGTAAAAACCCACTGATATATTTGTAAACATGCATCAATTGTAAATATAAAATGTTGGCATTTTGGTTAAAATTTATTGTTTTATATCGTTGATGAAATTTGTAAACAAAAAATAAAGAAATAAATTTGTATTGTATTAGGTAATTCTAATTTTCAGAATAAAAATAAAATATGTTAACAAATGTAATTTTGATTCTCGGAATGAAAAAAAAAAAGTGTTAACAAACGCAATTCTGATTCTTGGAATAAAAATAAAATGAGTTAACAAACGTAATTCCGATTCTAACTCTTCCAAGGCACAAAATTAGAAAAAAAAAAAAAAAAATTTTTGTTTCTTCTCGAGAAAAAAGAATGGTTGTCATGCATGGTAACACTCCCAGAATCAGTTTTCTTTTAATTTCTGTTCCCCGGAACAAAAATAGATAGAAATTACATTTCTTAAGTCCGATTTTTTTGGGTCCCAGGATCAACCAGGTTTATTTTCTGTGCTGAAGAATAGAAAAAAGAAACAGAAGATGTCTGCTTCTCTATTCTAGGCACAGAATCAGAACCATTGTTCTCTCAACAATCTCTCTACGCCGCGACATTTTACCTCGTTCACCATCGGTCATCACCTTCCTCCATACTAAAGCCGGTCGTCCTCCGCTCCCTCGCCCACCACCACACCTCACCTCCGTTCACCGCCGATGAGCAAGAAAGCTTGGAAACCAGTGGGAGTTTCTTCTGGGACCGAGAGGGACAGAAGCGCTGAAGCTTTGCCGGAGATTTCACACCGACCCGAAGTTTGACTAATCAGCTGTATGTTCAATTAGAGCATTCGATTGGTAAAATTTCTGGGAACCTTCATTTCTGACGTCCTGCTTGCGATAGTTATGGCTTCGATTAAGTTTTCTTCTCTTTTGAATTTGCTCGGCCATCTCTATGCTTGACTAGATTTTTACAGGTTTGCACGTGTGCTTGTTCTATTTGTGTAGTTCTATCCGGGATTACCGTTTACGTTCTAATTTTGAAGTTCTGATACTCATTGAATTGATTCATGTCCAGATAGAAAGGTTTAAAGTGAAGCTGCTTGCTAGTATTCATTTCTTTCTTTTCCCCTAGCATGATGAACTTGAAGAAAGTCGAGCTGTATCATTTTCATGGGCATAATATTGCAAAATCAGCTTCCTTACTAGAATTATACAATAACCAAACTTTACTGTAACATACTACGACCAGCTAATTTTTATGAATTATGACAAAGTCTTAGGATTTGGAATTGGTGAAGCAGCTGCGAGCTTCATCATTAGCACATTAGTTCTGCTTCAGGTTGTATAGGCAACTATATTGTCAAAGGCTTCCACTATGACATTGAAAAGAACCAGAAAACATTCCTCCGTCCCTGGTTTATGTAGATGTAGGAGCAGAAAAGGAAGATATGTGACATTATGAAAAGCAATAATAGCTTGTCAGATAGATGTCTGATTATAAATAAATGATGCATTGATGAATCTTTAATGACAAATCTTTAGAGTTAGTTAGATCCTCAAGTTAAAATGATAAATAGTTTTTACTAAAAACAAAAATTGATAAATAGTTTGTAAGTAGACAGTAGAAATCCACTTCTTTTTTTTCATCTCAAATCAAAGTTTTCATCCTACCTGATCAGTGGGTCTGTGCTATGCCCTGCCAAATGCATATGGAATTGCCTCTTTGGATATGCTTATGATCTAAATTATAAACCAGTTTGCCTCCAATATAAGAAATTATGTTGTAACTCTGTGCTTATTGCTAATTATAACTCTGATTTCTGACCTTGTAATTTTGCTAATTTTTCTTGTAACTCTGTTTGCTGATTGCTAATTATAACTCTTTTTGCCAATATAGGAAATTTGCCTCTCGGCTAATTGCAACTCTGTTTGCTGATTTCTAATTATAAAATTCTAATGGCTAAGCTGATTGCTGAGCTTTTTGTTGAGTTGTTTGCTGAGACACAACTTCCATGGCAGAGCGGTTAGATAATTTGAACTATGTGGTGAAACCAGAGATCATTGAAAAAGTGTTGAAAAGTATGGCTTTAGTTGCACAACTGAGATTTGCAATACCATGTTGTCCGTTGCAGGAGAAGCAAAGGAGTTTAGGTTGGTCAAAAACTTACTGCAGGAAATGGTCAACTATTCTCTTAATAAGGACATTCGTACATGGACCATTCTCATATCCCAGCATGGGAAGGCGAAGCGAATTAGTGAAGCATTGTTGGCCTTCAAAAATATGATAAAATCTGGTTGTGAACCAGATGGTATTGCCTATAAAGCAATAATAAGTTCGCTTTGTACTGCTGGAAACGGTGAACTTGTCTTGGAATTCTATAAGGACATGGTAGATAAGGATATGCTGCTTGATATTGGAGTGTATAAGATGCTAATGAACTGCATGGCAAGATTAGGAGATATTACTGCTGTTCCTGTGGTTGGAAATGACATGATAAGGTTATCTCTGCTTTCAGAAAGTAAAGTTCATGATTGTGTGTTGAAGAGTTTTTGCAATTTTGGGAAAATTAAAGAAGCTTTAGAATTGATCCATGAGCTCAAAAACAAGGATTTTGCCCTTGAACTTGAATATGTCAAGACCTTGGTGAGAGGACCAGCCCTGTATATATAGACAAGAGCATAAAGAAGATGAGCAACATTATGCCTAGATTCAGTCGATTCAGGCCAACATGATCTCCGCAAGTAACTAGTGGTTCCACCAAAATAACCAGAACAAGCTCTCTTTCACTGTTTAAGTAGCCTCCTCCTCCAAACAATGGGAGGTGACCATTTCTACAACTAATTACTGATGGTGGTGACTGATGACTAAGGCTTCTCAGAGGGTAATGATGATTACTGAGAATTCTTTGGTTTCTGGGGTTGGATTGCTTCTTTGTTAACAAGACAAACTTGAATGTGCTACATTTTCCGAGGGGGAAAGGCTGATCACACCTGGACCCATCTCCTCTCTTGTTGTTATAACCCGGGTAATCTTCTTTCTTGAATTCAACACACTCAATTGGCAGCAGAAAGTTTTGTATCCCGAGTTCCTCTATGCACCAGTCATCATATGGAGGCGTGATCTTATGATTAATATGAACTTCACCATTGGAACTCAGCATGCTGCTTGCATTCTCAAAGAATCCTCGTATAAGGTCCTTGTGTTTCCTATAAATGCCAAAAAATGATGCTAAAACCTTCGGAGGGTTTGCAGTAATTCACTGAGAATGCCATTATATATCATAAGAATATATCAACTAATATACACAAGTTAAAAATAGTGCAACTCATTCTGTAAACTCAGTGCGATAAATAGAAAAAGGAGTCTAATTATATCCATAGCAAAACAATTGAAACCAGACATGAGTGTTTGCGTGTGTATTGGGGGTAGAGATGCATAATTGCAAAAATTTATGTATATATGGAATGTCAAGTTCTACAAAAGTAAGGTCAATAAGATTCAAGATAGAGTAAGGGAATACCTGTGGTAGAAGGAAATTTTAAGTTTATTATTTCTATGCAAGATGGCTTTCCTTATGGATTAAGCATTTAGCAACTGGAATTATTTTATTATATTTTGGCAAGTAGATAGAGCAAGTGGGATTTATTATCTCACATTTTTCCCGTTGTTATTTGCAAGTTGTTTACTTTTTTGTTTTTAGTTTGCAAGTTGACGAGCTTTCTTCGTAAGAAAGAAAACTCCTTGTTGCTTATTACCTTCCACCTTAGGGTCTTGCATCACATCATGAGTTGTATCGATAAAGCCTTTGCTTTTCACTTGATAGACAAAGTGAGGTATTTTGATCTTTCCTTCTGAAAAATCATCACATGCAAGTTTCCAATGAAATGACCGACTCACCCTTACGCATGCATTGTCTTTAAGTGAAAGTAACTAGAGCTTTTTCGTAAGAGTAATCAAAGTTCCGATGTACAAATAATACAACACTAAGATAGGCATTTGGTACTGGGAATATTATGCCCTTCCAAGACTTCAAAAGTTGTTTGAAGAAACAGTCGATATATACATATTGTCAACCCAATGTTATTTAGGAGATCTGCAACATATATGTATGTGCACACAGACATGCACGCACACTATACAATTTCATATTTGCTATAGCCAACCATCTTATAAATAAGTAGCCACATTCTAGGAAAACATGCTAGGAAAACTAATTGGTCATGTCCCAAACCAAATCAGCTTAAACTAAAAAGCTCATATGTGCAGAAGAATCGTTAGATTAATGCATGAGGACAAGAAATCAAGACTGCTGATTATTTTTCTCTTGGAAATCAGATTTTGAGCAACAAAGAATTATCATGTATTATCCTTACGAAAAGATTAAAACAGAATAATTGAGAAAATATCCAACAATGAGTTTACATTATACATCTAACACATTCTTTATATTATATTTATATGTGTGTGTGTGTGTGTCTAAATCTTAGACAGCAGTAATATGAGTTATAACAGGGAACTCACTCAATCATGGAGGGGTCGTCTTCTCTGCCATGAAATCCTGCATAAGGGAAGTTGAATATAATTCTATCAAATCTCCTCATGTACAAGTCTGGGTGAGATTTCATGTGAATTGGGCCCTCTCTTTTGGAATCTATAAATTGTCCTCCCTATTTAGCCCAATCCATTGTCATCTCTTATATCAATTGTCCATAAAAAGTAATAATTTATCAATTTCCAACTACCATTCCACTTCCTTTTTCCTTTATTTAATTATTCATGTAAAAAGGGAAACAAATAAATAGATAAGTAACCTTGACCATAACCTTGATGAAAATCATATGCTTCATTCATTCACCCAATACATTAGTTGCATGCGAAATGGGGTTGTGTTACATAAACAACAGGAATCCAATTTATAAGTGAAGAACACGGTTTCTGGGAAACTTCCTTATCAATACCGTGAGTAGTCTTTGTTAGAAAGAAACTTTAATAACATAAAATGGCAAGTTGGCTTCTGAGGATTTCCTTCAATTGTCTTGCTCCAAAAAGTAAATAAAAATAAAAATCAAATTAAGCTTTGATTTGTTGACTTGACTATTTTATCGTGCAGAATGTTATCTATTTGACTACAAGCACGTAATTCAGCTGGTATAAGGGTTGTATGTGTTGGCTTAATAAGAAGATTTTGGGTTCAAAAAGTAAACTTAATAGGTATAAAATATGGGGTTTACACTTCTCATGTTGCATGAGAAGAAGAAGATTCCTACATACACATGAAATGGTGGGACCCATATCTTTTTTATATTAAAAAAAAAACTCAAACATGGAAATGATGAGACCCACATCTTTTTGTATCTATGACATGAGGATACACTTCTCCTACAACATGAAAAGTGTATTTCCCATAAAATATTTATAGATTTTATCTATATCTTCAAATTTACCCATTTTTAATTATAAAATATACACTTATCAATATTTTGAGTGTGTAGCTATATTAAATGTTTGTTGGCAGAGTTTTGCTATCCTTGTTGCTCTTTTGAACTCGATCCAAACAGTGTATCGGTTTAATATGGCTCCTCATTACCTGGTGGTTTGATTAGGAAAAAAAAAATTGTACTACCGGTCCTATAATTATAGGGCATATTTAAATGTCCCTACATGATTGTGAAATCTATGCAGATGTAATTAGTATATACAGTGATTTATCTCAAATTTAGTGATGCCTGTAAAATAATAAATATTTCCTGCTTCGATTAAATTAACCTTACGGCTTTTCAACGTTTGACAGAGAATTTGAGTAAAAAAAGAAAGTTGAATCTTTCACTTCATAAAATATAAACGTGTTATCAAAATTAATTATTGTGGACAAAGTATTAGGGGTGATAAGGGAAAAATATGACAAAAATTGCTCAATCATTTTATTAAAAAAGTATAGTTAAAGTGTATGTGACATTAATGACTTGTAAACATTACTTACTTTAGAGAATATATATATGTGCATTATATTATTATCGTGTTTAATTATTATTGGGAAAGTATCAATAGTATGAAGAAATTGATAAAAATTATAATGTTGTCCTATAATTAAGACAGGAGGAAGTATTAACTTTCAAGAGACATTTAAGTTTGTGGTGGTGCACTTATCCTTTCATATCATCTACTTTTCAAAAGTACAGCTTAATTTCAGTCCCTTTGTTGATGGTAAATCGATCCTTATATATTTGTACTTTTCTTTTCATGACATTATATTTAGTTATTGTTGATGACTAGAATAATCTCCCACAATCTTGAATGGAAAAAAGATAATAATCTCCCACAAATTCAAACGCTTTTAGCATCCTCCATCCTTTAATATAAGTCCCAATTTCAAAGAAGACACACAAATGAAGAAAGTACTATATTCTATATGATATGTAAAAATTAGTTTTTTCCTTTTTTTTTTTTTTTTTTTTTTTTTTTTGGGGGGGGGGGGTGTTATAGATAAATCCCACATAAGGAAATTAATTATTAATGGCTTTCCTAAATTTGACTTGTTACCATTGTCCCCATAAAACTTGTGCAAATTTCGAGCAAAAGAAAACAAGAAAAATCATGCAAAAATTAGTTGTAAATTTCCAATTAGTTCGACTCGTAAATGAGGCATGAAAACTTGTAAAATTATTTTCTCTTTTCCTGTGGTTTAGGGTTTAGCTGAGACATTTTTATAAGGATAATTGTATATGTTGATTTGGGATTTTAAATATGATTTCATACCAAGACTGAGAACTCCGTCAAATATTGTAGGAGTTCTTTTAATTGATGTTAGATATAAAATGATTGGCCTTAAGGTGAGTTGTTGAGGGAAAAACAACAAAAATAGAAAGAAAGAAAGAAACAGACTAAATGGTGCGGCACGCTATCTGGGAACGTTACATGGGGTTTCCGGGTTTGATACTTTGGTATATTACTCTCTCCGGGCACCTCTCTTTTAAAGCCTCTAGTGGGTTAAATGGTGGAAGGGTCGGACACTATCACAAATGGGAGGGTTTCATTTTTTTGGCTGTCGCGGTATTGGGAGAGATATCCTAGAGTTTGAGATGCACGGTAATTTAAGTTGAGGTGGAGGCATATGTACTATCAAACTTGAATTTTTCCGTAGAGCAGATTCAAGTGTGTTGCCTTTGGATTGTGAGTGGGTCCAACTCCTCTCTTAAAATTTTATATCAAAAGAAAATAATAATAATAATAATAGTAAAGACATCTCCCCAGTTTAGAGCATATGAATTATTTAAGTTTCACACTTTTTGTCGGTATTTTGAGATTCCATGCGCTACCAAGGAAGCTTTGAATTGTTTGACCAAAAAAAACAAAGTAAGCTTTTGAATTGAACAGAAAAAAGGAATATACTAGGAATATATCCCTTTGTTGGTTCTTATATTGATCACTGAGCCGTGGCTCACATTTCCAGAACAGAGTTGGAGATTTTCAAACATGGATTGATTTGATGATATATAATTTTTAAACACCACTCATATATTGAAACACGTCTAAGTTTCTTGATGATGTGTTATATCATATAGATGGGTGAATTGGTTATGCACACGAGGGTAAAAACAAAAAACCTTTCATCATGTTGCAAATATTTAACTACTTACTGAGCAATTATCTTCAATTATCAAAATGATAAATCAAACCTCTACTAAAAATAATGAACAATCAAACGCGGATAGATTTTTTTAAATGCAAATTTTTCAAACAAAGGTTTGTTGGCTAAATGGCTTTTATTTTCCCAAACACATCTAAGTTTCTCATGCGAGTGTGACAGATTCTGAAATTGAGCAATTTTTATATTTTGTTTGCAGCTTGGAATTGGGAATGTCCCATTCAACCAAAACATTTGTCGGAATTTTTGTTTATAGATGAACACGCTGTACTAGTGTTTGGAAGTATAACAGCAATATATCAGTATATCAATGAATTTTCTTCTCTTTAATAAGATGTTTTTTCTGTAGTTTTTGGTTTTGAAATTTGACAAAACCAACGTTGCTTAACAATATAATTAAATTATATATGACGTACATTCTATTTTTCAAAAAACATAGACCTCATTCAATTATCATTGCAATAAGATAAATACGCTATTGTGCTCTAAGATAAAAGTAACTGACTTGATTATGCTCTCCCCCAATATTTGTAGGAAAGAGCAAGACAAAGACAAAGCAATAGCCTCATTTTTCTTTATATGTTTATCTGGCTGTTGTGACGTTCAGGGTATTTTTGGGTGCAATTGAGGGTAGCTCTTCAAGGCGTTTTTTGCACTTAAATGGGCTCAAACTTGATCTGGCATGGTATCTTTAGCTTTGGCTTCAAGAAATTTGGAAGATGAAGAAGCTGTTAGTCAGACAGAGAGGCAGCAAATAGTATGTTAAGAAATTAATATCAGTTGACATAGAATATATCTTAGGATGTTCAATATTACTCCATCCGATCCAGCTATTTACTAGAATTTGGAGGAATTAATTAAGGAAGGAAGTTAAATTAGTTAATTTTATATATTTTCCTAAAATACCCTTACTTATAAAGGATGAGCCGTAAAAGGATGAGCGCTTGAAGCTATTGCCTACTGGAAAATCATGGAGTGGCGCGAAAAATCATAAAGGGCAATAATTCAGATCATGTTGCGATAGACTATTTGCCTTGTTTTACAGCTGAAAAACATGGGAGCTTTTTTTTTTTTTTCTCCAGAAATAAATTATTTGTCGTCACATTTGAATGTGATGTATCAAATTCGAATTTGATGATTTAAATAAAATAGAAAATATCTTTAAAAAAATTAAATAAATTTATATTCCTAATATTTCTCTAACTCTCAGTATCATATCCATCATTTTAATCTCATAACCTCTATCAAATATGTATATTTGTAATTATTTATATATTTATTTTTGAATATTTATATTTATCTATTTAAATTATAATTTCTTATTCATTATCCCAGGACATTAAAGATGCAGGACTCATTCCTCCCATCTCGTTTGTTCTTTGATTTCTTTCAAAAAAAAAAAAAAAAAATCCTTTGTTTTTAAATTAATTTCAACACAAGTTGTTCGATTCAGTATCTTTAACTTCCTCATGTTTTTATTTATATTATTTAATTTTAATTTTATTTAAGTTTTTATTCTTTTAATACATGCTGTTTTTATTATTATTATTAGTCTTGGCATGCTAATTTTAATTCATTGTGTGTGACCACGCGCACTTTTGTTTTTTATTCCAATTATGTCATCCCAAAATTATAATTATTAAAGAATGCATTAATGCTGCTTAAAAAAAATTATTTTATATTAAAAAAAATATAATTTAGGTGTATATGACATTAATGAGTTGCAAACATTATTTACTTTATAAAATATATAGGTGTATTATTAAATTATGATTGTTTTTAATTATTATTGAGAAAGTATAAATAGGGGTATTATAGGAAAAAATTGACAAAAGTTAAAACTTACTCTTATAATTAGGACCAAAACTAACTCTAAAATTTGCTCCTATAATTAAAAGCAGAGGAGTATTATATAGGATTCACCATCCTTGATTGGTTATGTTGTACTATTGGTTATGGTATCATGACCGGCATCTTACCCAGATTATATATTTTTCCCCTAATCTTGTTCAGAAAATAATTTCTATCATAATTGTACAGCTGTGAAAAGTTTATTCTTGTATGCGTGTCATATGTATAGTGACCTATGTATTTTGTAAAGATTCTAGAACGATATATAGTGTGGCTATAACTATAAAATGAAAGAATCCCAATGATATATTGTACTGAAGCCCAGTCATGTTGTATGATGAGTTGTTTGAATAAGTTTATGTTAGCCTCAGGTGGTAAAATAAATTCTGCTAAGTCATCTCTCTTCTTTTCTCCGAAGGTGCCTATCCATACCAGGTTGAGAATTAAAGACATGACGAATATGCAGCTATCCTGTGAGATTGGGAGATATCTGGGGTTCCCGATTTCTCGTTGTAGAAGGAGAAGGGAGGATTTTAAGTATATTATTGATAGGGTTAGACGAAAATTGAGCACTTGGAAAGCTAACTGTCTTTCTATGGCAGGTAGAATAACTCTAGCTAAGGTTGTGGTGGGTGCTATTACTATGTTTCCAATGTAAATGGCTAAGGTACCGTTGAGTGTCTGCCTTGAGGTGGAACGTTTACAACGTAATTTTGTTTGGGGCCATGTTGATCACTCTAACCACTCTCATAATATTGGGTGGGATCAGCTGATGAGGCCAAAGGATTATGGAGGTCTGGGTTTCAAGAAGCTTGCTTCAGTTAATAGAGCTTGTGGAGCAAAGCTAGCTTGGAACTTGATTTTAGGTGCTAAGGGATGATGGGCTGATATTTTACTGCATAAGTATATGTTGAGAGAGGACGATTCGCTTTTGAATTTTAGATCTGGTGATCCTAGACTTTGGAGATTCATTTGTGCTCAGAGAGATCTTATTGATCAAGGTGCTAGGTGGCAGGTTTGAAATGGCCGCTCTGAGTTTTTTCCAAGATGCTTGGGTGGGTGATGGTATTAAACTGAAAGATTTCTGTTCTCGGCCTTTAATGGAAGAGGAGGAGTTTTCTTATGTTGGTAATTGGGTAAGGATGGTTGTTGGGATACTGTTAGGCTTGCGGCTCCTTTAAATGGCTTTTATTTTCCCAAACACATCTAAGTTTCTTATGCGAGTGTGACAGATTCTGAAATTGAGCAATTTTTATATTTTGTTTGCAGCTTGGAATTGGGAATGTCCCGTTCAACCAAAACATTTGTCGGAATTTTTGTTTATAGATGAATATGCCGTACTAATGTTCGGAAGTATAACAGCAATATATAGGTATATCAAAGAATTTTCTTCCCTTTAATAAGATATTTTAAGATATTTTTTCTGTAGTTTTTGGGTTTTGAAATTTGACAAAAACAACGTTTTGCTTAGCAATATAATTATATATGACGTACATTCTATTTTTCAAAAAACAGAGACCTCATTCAATCATCATTGCAATACGATGAATACGCTATTGTGCTCTAAGATAAAAGTAATTGACTTGATTATGCTCTCCCCCAATATTTGTAGGAAAGAGCAAGACCGACAAAGACAAAGACAAAGCAATAGCCTCATTTTTCTTTACATGTTTATCTGGCTATTGTGACGTTCAGAGTATTTTTAGGTCCCATTAAGGATAGCTCTTCAAGGCGTTTTTTGCACTTATATGGGCTCAAACTTGATCTGCCATGGTATCTTTAGCTTTGGCTTCAAGAAATCTGGAAGATGCTGCCGAACACTCAGAACACTGCACATCAAAGAATGACGAAGCTGTTAGTCAGACAGAGAGGCAGCAAACAGTATATTAAGAAATTAATCTCAGTTGAAATAGAATATATCTTAGGATTTTCAATATTATTATATAGCATTCACCATCCTTGACTGGTTATGTTGTACTATTGGTTATGGTATCATGACCGGCATCTTACCCAGATTATATATTTTTCCCCTAATCTTGTTAGAGAATAATTTCTGTCATGATTGTACACCTGTGAAAATTGTATTCTTGTATACGTGTCATATGTATAGTGGCTTATGTATTTTGTAAAGATTCTAGAATGATATATAGGTGGCTATAACTATAAAATGAAGGAATCCCAATGATATATGGTTTTCCAATTATTTAGAAACATCCGCCTTTTTTTTTTCCTTGCTATCAAAGCGGCGGAAACCTTCACTGCCACCTCCATGACATCAAGTCATCAACTAAGAATTATTCCCTATTTGGCTCCTCCAGCCAATCTGCAAGATGATACATCGATAGTCTTGGCCTTTGATTTTCTTTTTTTGGTTAAAGATAGTCTTGCCTTTAATTGAGGGTAGAGCTGGGAATCAGGGCTGGCCCGGCCCTATAGGGCCTGAGACAAAGAAAACATCAGTTTTTCAAAGTCCGGCCCGATAGTACGATAGTACCAGGGCCAGGGCCGTGGCCGGCCCTACAAATAAAATTACTATTCCAAATTTTAACTATTTTTCTTCCGGGTTTTTTCCAAAGAAATATAATTAGTAAATTGCAACCATTAAAGTTCTAATCTATCAAATAAATATTATCAACATTAATATCTAAACAATACAAATCATCCAACAAATAAACACATTCATTAATTAAGTAATAAAAACCAAACCATTGCCCATAATTGCCTCACATAAAACGTAAGAAGCATTAAACTAATTAAGCAACATTAAATAACTCACATAAAATATAAAAGCATACCACTATCATTGTCAATTGTCACCTTCTTCATCACTATCATCAATTTCATAGATATTTGATTGTCTTTACTTTGTTGAAAGGCATCTTATTCACTTTTGACTATTTTTTTACAAAAAAGAAATGAAAATGCTACGATGCAGGCTTAACGGGCCGGCCGATTAATCCTGAGGCCCAACAGGGGACCTGCCAGGCCAAGCCCGAGCCCTACAGGACCAGGGCTTAAACGGGCCGGCCCAATGGGCCTGGCCCGATGGGCCGGCTCTAATTGAAGGCAACCGTCTTGAAGGGCACATTGACAGCACCATTGGTTCTTATATATTTGATCACTCAGCCATGGTTTACATTTACCGACAGGGTTGGAGATTTTCAAACATGGATTGATTTGATTATATATAATTTTTAAACACCATTCACGTATATTGAAATGCGTCTAAGTTCTTGATGATGGGTTGAATGATTTTATATTTATTGACAAGTTGATTAGCCTCCTGAGTAATTTTTTCATGTTCGTCCAGCACATTAAATTATTTATTGGTGTATACAACATTTTAAAGAATTTTTTTAATTGTGTCTAACACCCTAAAGCACTTAAAAAAATATTTAAGGGTGTTACATGTATTAAAAAGTATTTTAAGGCATTGGATACATTTAAAAAATATTTGAGAGTGCTGGATGCACATTAACCCATTATCATGGGACATGTTGAGCTAATGATCTTAGAAACATATTTATAAAATAAATTAATCATAAACAAATATTCTCGTCATCATGTGTATAAATGATATACCAAATTCTCATGAATCTGAGGGATACCAAAATAACTTTATTTGCCTTTAAAACATGATAAAGGATCCTCCAAAAAATTAATAATAATAATAACAGCAAAGAATCCCTTTAGATACCAAAATTTATGCAAATAATCCTTTGTTTTTAATTACTCCTCCCATCCTTAACATAAGATTTAATTAACTAATTTGATTATTTTAGTTAAGTTAGTTAATATAATATATTCTTTGTAAAGCATCCTAATTATCTTCTTTAATTCCTTCCCTTCCTCTCTCTCTTTTTTTTTTTTTTTTTTTTTTTTTTTTTTTTTTTTTGGCTAGGCACAAGAATCCTTCTATTGGGGATAATCATATTCGATACACTATCAAGCACTAAATGTGTGTATTTCTCTCAGTGGGGATTCGAATCTTAGTTTGTCACGCTGTGAAGGATTAGCTCCTTCTATTAGACCTAACCCCTGGTTGGTCATCCCTTTCCTATTTAATTATTGTTGAAAAAATAATCTGCCATAAACTTTTTCTGTTTTTTTTTTAAAGAAAAGATGGTGATTTTAAAATATCCAGTAAAAAGATAAGATGGATACAAATGCCATTTTGGACCAAAAATAAGAAAAATGTTATATTCATTTGGGCCAATACTTTCTTGATGTTATATTCAAGAGCTGGGCCAATAGTAATATGAAATGGTTCTATAATTACTTTAGGAAGAAGGGTCTTAAATGTCATAGAAGTTTTCACTCAGGAGCACTAGTAAGACGGAAGTTTTTTTTGGATCAAAAATGTCATGGAAGTTCACAAAATGTAGCAATTTTGCCCCTCCGTTAATTTTGACCGTTAAGTTTAACTGAGTGCACACGTGACATGCCACCTCATAACACGTGGCATGCCACCTCATCAATCAAAAGTATCATTTTTGCCCCGGAAGTTTTCGCTGAGGAGCAATTTTGCCCCGGAAGTTTTCACTAAAGAGCAATTTTGCCCTGGAAGCTTACAAAACGTAGCAATTTTGCCCTGCTGTCCCCTAATATTAAATTTGACTATTAAATCAGTCAAAGACCACACATGCCATGCCTTGAAAAGGTTGAACTTGGAGTCAGAGAAGGAGATCCTTGAGATCTTGAGCTCAAAGCGCCCGAGATTTGTGAAGCCGAACGGTCAAAGGGATCGAAAGGTCTGTCTCAAAACTCAAAAGAAGCATCACTTATGATCTAAGTAAATGAAACGCAAAACGATAAATGAATTGTTCTAAAAATTGGTTCAGTAAAACAAATCAATAGTGATAATATTTACGTTTGTATAGACTGATCATTTGCTTAGATAATAAGTGATGCTTCCTCTGGTTTTGCGACAAACCTTTCAGTCCCTTTTATCAGTTCGGTTTCACAAATTATGGCCGCTTTAAGCTCAACATCTCAATGATCTCCCTCTTTGACTTTATGTTCGACCTTTTCAAAGTATGACATGTGTGGTCTTTGACTGATTTAATGGTCAAATTTAATATTGGGGGATAGAAGGGAAAAATTACTACGTTTTGTAAACTTCCAAGGCAAAATTGCTCCTTAGTGAAAACTTCCGGGGCAAAATTGCTCCTTAGCGAAAACTTCTGGGGCAAAAATGATACTTAACTCTTTTGATTGATGAGGTGGCATGCCACGTGTGATGAGGTGGCATGCCACGTGTGCACTCAATTAAACTTAACGGTCAAAATTAACGGATTGGCAAAATTGCTACGTTTTGGGAACTTCCATGACATTTTTGGTCCAAAAAAAAAACTTTCGTCTTACTAGTGCTCCTAAGCGAAAACTTCCATGGCATTTAAGACTCTTATCCCTTACTTTTATCATTATATTATAAGGCCTCTTGTTTTTCCGGGCGAATGCGAGATCTTAGTTCGTCCAGAGCCAAACGTGAGTTATTTATATTTCGTTCAATGATGGAAGTCTCTGGAATTTGAACATTGGGTTGATCAATTTTAATCTGTTTCTGTTTATTTCGTTCTATTTCCCTTTATTTCGTTTCTAATCTGTTTGAATCAAAAACCCCTCATTTTTACTATTTCGTTTCATTGTTACTATTCCAATTAGACCCACTAAGAATTCTTTGGGAAAAAACGACCCAGGTTTCTTATTACTACAAATCTTTTATTGAATCTGGTTATTTTGAGAGACACGACAAATCTCTTTCATATGCATACATACATATGCCGACATTATTCACTTTCATATCATCGCTAATGCAAAACAGTCTTGGAAATCAGTGTAACTACAGTCGTGTAAAAAGTTTAAGATCTATTAACTTTCTAGGTCGATTACAAAGTGACAGCCAGTGTAGATAGTAAAAAGTCACACTTACTACACCGGTTAATGTAGCCAAAGACACTAGGAATTAATTGTTGGCATATATATATATATGGAGAGAGAGAGAGAGATCCAAAGCATGCATACTTATCAGAATAATAATTATA
Source organism: Acacia acuminata (assembly GCA_019022655.1). Lineage (NCBI taxonomy): Eukaryota > Viridiplantae > Streptophyta > Magnoliopsida > Fabales > Fabaceae > Acacia > Acacia acuminata. The sequence goes on along the minus strand of JAFJYI010000266.1, from coordinate 113,606 downwards.
TATTAATCTTACCTTCATGCTTGATTTCATATGTTTCTGTTTGTGCTTTGTGTCTCTGCAATAAGCGTGAATGTGAAGAGGCAATAATGAATCTCAATTCATTGCTCTCTTACTATATAAAATGCATAAGGAAGAGTACGTGAACCAAGTGGGATTTTGTTTTCGGAAAATACGTTTCTTATATTTATTTTGTCAAATTCTCCAATTACATCACCGATGTGTCCTATTTTTAAATTATTATTATTATTATTCAACTATAAACTCATAAAAAAAAAAAAAAAAAGACAAATGGTCATGTGTAATTAGATAACTTGATGTAATGGATATAAAGAATTTGATGTTAATTTAGTGCTTTTGTTTTTTTTATATCAAAAGGGTTACAAGTTTTCACTACACATTATATATATATATATATATATATATATATATATTCTAGGGTTAAGGAGCAATTTGGCCAACGAACTATTAGCTTAGGAGCGCTCAACACAAATAACTTTTAAGTGAACCAAAAATACCAAAAAACTTTTAAAAAGGTGCGGTCAAGACAAAAAATGAGTAAAACTTTTTTTGTCTTTTTGTTCCTAGAGTAAAGGTTTTTTTGTGCTTTATCATGACCATTTTTAAAAGTTTTTTTGGTATTTTTGGTCACTTAAAAGTTATTTATCTTTGACGCTCCCGAGGTAATAGTTCATTGGCTAAATTGCTCCTTAACCCTATATTCTAAGCCTACAACTTAATATGCTTTTTTTTAAGGAAAAAAAGTACAATGACTACTATAGCACAGGGAAACAGAGAAAAAAAAAAAACTATTGGGCATATTATATATTACCTAACAACAAAATTAATGCAATCAAAGGGAGTATGTAAAGTTTAGGACTTCAAATCAATTTTATGTAATATTTTTTAAAAGAACAATAAAATTCATATACTCCATCTTTCCATAATTATAAGTTTTAAATAATGGATTTGCGTTGATCAAGAAAATAGTTAAAATTAGTTAAAAGTAATAAATGTGTATTTTTCAATTATGCCCTTATTTGTAAAGGGGAGGAAATCCTCTTATCTTCCATTTTTTCATGAGCCTATATGGGACGTCGATTGGAAAGATAAGAAAAAAATTTAAGGAGTATAACTTAATGATGTGACCTTCAGATTGATTAGACGAACATGATTTATAAATTATGAGTGTTGTTGAGAAAATGGATAATAAAAGAAACCTGACCCTAAAGAGAGTAAGAGGGAGTAATATTTAATGCATTGACATCAATTACGCATATTTCATTAGAGATATAATAGTAAAGATATAAATAATATTATTTTTTATCTGAATCGGTCAAATTTGTGTATTATTGTGCCCAATTGGGATTTGGGAGTATCTTTCTCGTAATGTTTTTGTTGTTGTTGCATTTATATGAATTTAAATTTGAGACCATGTACTTAAGTGGTTAGAACCCCTTCTATTATGAACAACATTTTATGGTAATTATCCCTCAATCACTATTAGGGGTGGAAATAGGCCAGGCCCCTATCATGCGGCCTACAACCTAACCTATTTAGGGCCTGGTCTGGTCTAGCCTGTTTGTTAAAAAGGCCGGATCAAGGCCTATTTAAAGGCCTAAATGTGTAAATAGGCCAGGCCTATTTAGTTAAAGCCTGGCTTTGTAAGCCTTCGCACCGACTGTTTACACATCAAATAAATATAATTATATTTAAATAATATAATATTTTTTGGTTTTATTCTCATATTATACTAAAAGCCTAGATTTATATAGTTTTCTTATAGACTCAAAGTGCACAAAACCTTTTTATGGCCTCCAAGGCTTTCGATATGAGGCCTTTTTAAAGGCCTACATTGTAAGTAGGCCTTTAAAAAGGCTTCAGCCCCACCAAGCCTTTACGAAGGCTCATGCCTCGAGCGCTTAAAAAAGGCTCGCATTCAAGCTCAAAGGCTTTCTACCCCATTACTAGGCTCGGGCCTATTTAGCCAAAACCCTGACCCTACCTATTTCCATCCCTAAGCACTATATATACCATACTATATAGGATTATCCTTTTTTTGGGCAAGGTATATAGGAGTTTCTCCTTACAATAAAAAGCAAGAATTTGATATATTCTAAAAAAAATTCTATTAATTGTTCTCCATTTATACATCTATACCTATTTTATTTAAAAATATCTAGTAAATTATATACTCCTCTGGTCTTAAATATAGGCGTCCTATATTTAAGACCAGAGGTAGTACTATTTATAAGTTGATAAATAATATGGCTTGGTTGTCTCACAACAATGCAATAGCTGCAAGACAAATTAATTAAGACGAAATATAATTACCCCAAGTTACATTAAAATTAGTTTCCGGTTAATTCCTGCTACTTTCTTCATTATTTTTAGTGTGGTCCAGGGACTCGCACACTTCAACTACAGGAGGATGAATAATTAATTATTGGTTATTAATTACAGCGAATAATGGTTGGTTGATAATTTTTCTTTTAAAGTAGCTCACTACCATATATAATTTTTCTATTATTAGATTACGTATTCCTTTGATGCGCATTCAGTTCCATTATGTAGCATCACCAAGATGGCTGTTAGTATTACACTAATTATATTTCTTTCTTTGCTGGGTTTTGATTAATTTATTAGAAATGGAAAATCATTAGGTCACACTGCTTCATAAATGAAATTTTTTGGTAATCTCAATGTCAAATTAATTGTTGTGCTGGTTGGCTTGCGCTTTTATATATACTCAAGATTGTCAAACTCACGAGTTTAAATAAACTCGTGATAGTGACATAAACTCGTATCATGAACTCAAATCGTAAACTCATAAGAGTTTACTTTTATTATTAAATAGGTATTACTAGTGTATGATTAGATAATTAAACTATAAAAATGACAATAATTTGATTTAAATATATTTTATATCCAAATAATTGAAATTAAATCCATTAACATTCCTCATTTATCATATTTAATAAAGAAATTTCTATAAAATTTTTATATAAGGTAGTTGAGGATGATCAAATCGAAAAAGTTAACATGAATTTAAGAGTAAGTTAACACGATTTTATAGGTTAGAAACGTAAAACGGTAAACTCGAAAGTGTATAAACTCGTGAGTTTAACCGAGTTTATGACTAACGCAAATTTACTATCAAATCGACTTGTTTTTATAATGTAGAAACATAAAAACGGTAAACTCGGAGAGTCAACTCACGAGTTTGACAACAATATATATACCTATGTATGTATGCATGCATGCGATATCTAAATATATGTGAGTATTTTTTATTGATGAAAAATATATTGTTATTTATTTTGAAAATTATATAGATAAATTATTTGGTAAATGAAAAACAAATGTTTCAGAGCCAAAACGAGAGAATGAGAGCTCTCTAAAAAAATGTTTTGGAAAAAAAAAACAATATTTTCTTAGAAAAATCCCATATAAAAATCATTATAAATGTTAAATGATGAGGGAAATTTATCAAAATAAGGTTTTTTTTTTTAAAAAAAAAAAAAACCGGATTAGGAGCAGTTGGCAAAGAAATTACCTATATAATGCGTCAAAGGCATCCTAGTGGTGTCAGTCTACTGACGCCACTTTGCAAATTACAGGGTGGCGTGAATCGGGCGTGGCGTCAAATTGACGCCCAAGGCGTCCTTGGGCGTTAATTTTATTTTTTATTTTTTCTTAAATATAATTTTATAATTATATTTAAAATTATAAATAATAATTATACATAACTATAAATAATAATTTTAATTAATAATTATGAAAATTAAAATATTCAAAATTTATTATAAATCTTAGGATACAAGATTAATAATTAGTAAATTAATTCATTAGTGAATTTATTATAAACCAAAAGATAGGTGAGTAATTATTTAATATTTTGTCCATTAATAATTTGATATATAAATTGTAAAATATTATTAGCTAAATTTAATTAAAGAAATTTGTGAGAATAATAATTAGTGAATTAATAAAAATATTTTTTGAAATATGTTGTATATTATTTTACCTTAAGATAGATAGGATAAGCTTAGTTAGAGAATACATAATTAATTAGTTAGAGTTATGTATAATTATTATTCATAATTTTAAATAAAATTATTATTTATAGTTATGTATAATTATTATTTATAATTTTAAATATAATTATAAAATTATATTTTAAAAAAGAAAATTGACGCCTAATTTGACGCCCAAGATCAATTATAATTGACGCTGGGGTGGTGTGAATTAATTCACGCCACTTTGTAATTTGCAGAGTGGCGTCAGTAGGGCGTCGATCAATTGACGCTTTTGACTGTATTATATTGGTAAGTTGTTTGTCAACTATTCCAATCCGGTAATTTTTTTTTATATATAAAAAACCTTATTTTTGTAAATTTCCCTAAATAACGAAGACGTGATTTCAATATTCATATTTTCCAAAGGTGTGTGAGTACCCCAGCTATCCTTTTTTAAATTAAAAGGAAATTACAAAAATGACTCTCTACAAAATAAAATAATAGACTGAATCAGAGAGATAGAAAGGGGCACGAGTTGGGAGCAAGGGAAGAGGGAATCAGTGATGGAGGCATAGAAAGGAAGTGAGGTAAGTAAATTTTGACAGCACAATCTTCTCTTAATCATGGGATCTTGTAAATGGTGTTCTTGGTCTTAATTTTGATTGTGTTTGGTGAGGAGCTGGGCTTTTAGTTTGAAAGATGGGGGACGTTGATGGATGAAAAAGGTAGGAGATTGAAGTTAGAAAGCCACTTGTGAAGCTGAACATTGTGATTTGAAAGTGTTAACTTATTCATATTGGTATGTAGGGGCGGAGCTAGGATGGAAAACCAACGGGGGCGAAAATTACATACTGAAATTTAGTGGAGTCAGCTTTAAAATTAGGGGGTGAAAATTACAGAATTTGACCCAAAATTTTCATAATTTGTGATTGACCCTCATAAAAATTTCAAAATTTTCAATTTAGTCCCTTTATGAGACTTTTTGATAGGGACTAAACTGAAAATATTAAAATTTTTATGAGGCTAAATTATAATTTCTAATATTTTTGGGTCCGATTGTGTAATTTGGGGGGAGGCCACCCCTACCCCCCTGATTATGTTGTTGTGTGATTGGGAGGGTGGTCGAAGTTGACGAAGGGCCAAGTGATGCGGGAGAAATCAAAGAAGGCATTTGTTGATGATGTGAGGTCGTGCAAAAATCCTAACCCAAGATGAATTTTGATGTTGATATTTGAGGTCTTAATTTTTAGTGTATACCGACTTAAGTTGGACCCTTGGATATTTTTTGGCCAGAAGGGGTGGGCTAGATTGACCAATATTATTTTGTAAGTAATATAGGGTGATGATGTCAGTGACAAAGGACTTAATGTCATTTTATCCTCGAATATCATATATCCGGTTACTGTTATGACCTTACTGGTTTTTAGGTAATGCTTAATTTGAAGTAGTCACTTGCTTAAGATCAGTTGTCATTAGCTACATGTTCAGGCTTTAGGAGTTTTGTAATTCCATACTCCATATTTTGTAAGTCATAGATAGAGTGATGTCCATGACAACCAAACATTAAGTGAAAGCAACATGTTAATGTCCACCTATCAGTGAATATTGTAACAGCTTTGTATTGTCATCGCCTTGCTGGTGTTCAAGTATTTTCTAAAGTGAACTTATCATTTTTAAATATAAACTTGGTAATCCTATGTTTAGTGTGAGAATTCTTTTAAGCCTGCATTCTCATTTCTTTAAGTGAACTTGTCATTTTTAAATATGAATTTGGTAAATTTATATCTAGTGTGGGAATTCTATAAAGTCCACATTCTCATTTTCTCAAGTAGTCATTTTCTAAAATGAACTTATCATTTTTAAATGTGAACTTGGTAAACCCATATCTAATATGTGAATTCTTCCAATTACCCACATTCTCATTTTCTCAAATGGTTATTTCCTTAAGTAAACTTGTCATTTTCATATCAAAATTTGTCATTTTTAAACATGAATTTGGTAAACTCATGTCTAACGGGGAAATTCTTTTAAGTCAGCATTTTTATTTTCTCAAGTAGTCATTTTCATAAAGGAGCTTGTCATTTTCTAAAGTGGTCATTTTCTTATATGAAATTATGATTTTCCATAATAAACTTGTACAAAAATTAAAATAAAAAATTCTATCCCTTTAATTATAATTACTAAATAAAAGGTGTGATCAAAGTCTTGTTTTGGCATCAGCCTTTCATGCATGAAACAAAGATTCATGTGAATAGTAAATTATTCTCTCTCTCATCTAGAGAGAGAAGTGAAGATAATAGCTTCGCTTCCGTATTTGAAAAGAAATAGTTCAAGAAACTAAATGAGCCACACCAAAAACCATATATATTTCTACTTTTCTTTTCATGACGTTATATTTAGTTATTGTTGATGACTAATCTCCCACAATTTTGAATTAAAAAAAGAAAGAGAATAATCTCCCACAGAGGTATTCAAGCTTTTAGAATCCTCCATCCTTTAATATAAGCCCAATTTCAAAGAAAACACACAAATTAAGAAAGTAGTATACTTTATATGATATGTAAAAATTATTATTTTCTAATTGATGTTAGATATAAAATGATTGGCCTTAAGGTGAGTTGTTGGGGAAACACAACAAAAATAGAAAGAAAGAAAGAAAAAGACTAACCAGTTTCACTCGTGGCTTTGTGGCACGTTCTTTGGGAACGTTAATGGGGTTTTGGGTTCGATACTTTGGTATATTACTCACTCCGGTACCTTAATATTACAACACATATACACTATGAGGTACTTTAAAGCACCTCTCCTTTAAAACCCCTCGTCTGTGTGTGTTCGAAGCAGACACTCTTATAAATGGAGGGAGTTCGATTCTTTCGATTGTTGTGGCACTGAGGGAGGCATCTTAGAGTTTGAGATGGAAAGGTAACGATATTAGGCTAAGGTTAAGACATATGTACTCTCAGTCTTGAATTTTCATACAAAGCATATTCAAGTGCCTTAGCTTGCCTTTGAATTGTGAGTAAACCAAATCCTTGTTGTATTTGTGTCATATGGATAGTGGCTGATGTATGTTGTAAAGATTCTAGAATGATATATGGTGTGGCTAGAAATATAAAATGAAGGAATCCCAATGGTATAGGGTTTTCCAATTATTCAAAAACATATGTTTTTCTTACTTGATATCGGAGCCGCGGAAATATGTCGTTTGCTACCTTCATTGCTAGCTCCATGACATCTTTTGCCAAGAATTATTCCTTATTTATCTCCTCTAGCCAGACTGCAATGATCAAGTTGGATCTTGCAAATTTTCTTGTCTGGGAGTCGATAGTCTTGCCTTTGATTGAGGGCAACCGTATTTGAAGGGCACATTGATAGCACTATTGGTTCTTGTATTGATCACTGAGCTGTGGTTTAAATTTATGGAACAGGGTTGGAGATTTTCAAACATGGATTGATTTGGTATGAGTGGAGGGGAGGAAAAGGGAGTAGAAATGTTTCCTAGTTTTCACGGGACCGTACACGTCAGTCGATGTCCAATAACCGAACTACGATTAAGGACAATGCATCATCAGATTCACATTAATTAAACCAAACTGTAATCATATTCTCTGAGCTCAAAATCAAAATGTGAGAGATGAGAGAGTACATTATAGTAAATTAAATGGAGCCAGGAGCCCCATCCTCGAGGGATTGTGCCGTTAAGGTAGTTATGCCACATATTATGCCCTGGTGTTTCTCCCACGTAGGATATTATGCCATAGATTATTCCACATGTTATGCCATGTCATCACTGAACCACCGTTGTCATCCTCGTCATCAATCTTATTACTTCCTTTTTAAGGTATGCCTTGAGATATAAGCTTCCAAAGTTCATGCCTTCAAAAAAAATTGGTGAGAAGAAAGTGATATACAATAAGAAGAAAATTAAATGCATGGTTTTGACACTCCATCGGAAAGACAACCTCTCCACTTCTTTTAGGGCTTGTTTGGTATGAGTGGAGGGGAGGAAAAGGGAGTAGAGCGAAAAAAAATTGAGTTAGGAGTTAAAAAAAATTAGAAAATTGGTGTTAAAATTTTTTAATTAATTTTTCTTCCTCTTTAACTTCTCCATCTAAGTTGTTTAAATCTGACTAATAAAAATTTTCCTCCCCTCCCCTCCAAATCCCTTGTACCAAACAAACCCAGATGTGGCAATGATTATGGAATGAACTACCTTATATTCCTAGTTTCAGCACCTAATCATGTATCTATCTCAAAAAATATATCAATAAATATTTTAAATGATCATCCAACAGTATGTTTAAATAAAATAGTCATTAATATAATCACCCAGCAATAATTAGAAACAAATAAACAATTCATGTATCCTGCATTGACGAATCATTTCAGAGATATTAGGACAGGAAGCAGTGTTGTTAAAACGTAGTGTCAACGTTGAAATGGTGAGGGTGAGCAAAAACGTAAACACGGAAACGTAAAACGAAACGTAAGAGTTAACTACGTACTACAAAAAAAATAAAATCCAACATATGTAAAACTAAAACACAACAATACATTAAAAACATCACAAATTTCAGTTCAAAAACTCGAGTCATCAATCATCATAAAATACATATTAAAACCAACATCTCTAATTTAAGTCATCGGAGTTAAAGTCAATGTCAATATCATCTTCTTCATCCCCTCCCTCACTAGGAAATTCAGGAATATCCAAATTATTCAAGTTCCTCAATTCTTCATTCAGATCATGATCATCCAAGCCAAGGGGATCTTGATCTTCTCCAACTCCAACATCTTCTGAAATATCTTCACATGATGGTTCCACAATCCACTTATATCCGACTCAATGTCATCAAAGTTATAATCAACTTGAGGAGACACTCTATGTTTTGTGTTGCCTAATCTTGAGTTAGCCATCACAAACACGACATTATTCATTGTCTCTTGCTTCAAACGATTTCTTTTCTTTGTGTGGACCTAAACAAATACAGAAAATAATTTAATACTAAAACTAATATCATATTTTTGAAATGAAATGAAATTCATATTAAAAAATATACCATCTCAAAAGCACTCCAATTCCGCTCACACCCGTGAGGAACTACATGTCAAGCTAAGCACACGATATAGCGAATTTTGGAGTTCTCGAACACCATCACCATAAGATTCCCACCATGCCGCCGGACTCTTGGTTTCAACTCCATCTATAGCAAAGGTAGTCCCAAAAGGCACATACGATGCTTGAATTCCTCAAGTTGCTCATCAATAAGTTTTTGAAGAGCCTTATCCGCCACCATCCTTTGTATACAATCATATAATCCAACCTTTACTTCATAATCAACTTTAAATGTAGGAGAATAATGTTGTTTTGGGTTAAGATAGTAGCACGCGATGCAAAGGCCTATGGAGTTGCCTCTCCCATCTCGCATCAATGACATCTCAAATAGGTTGATAACTAAAAAGAAAAGAAAAGAAAAAACAATTGAATTAATTTTGAGTTAAAATGTCTATAACTCTGAATTAAATAAATCAAACGATAACTTACAATGTAGGTCTTTGTTTGAAATCCTTTTCAATTTTCTCCTTGGCACGATCCATTGCGTCATAAATGGAGCCCATTGCTGCATTATCGAATCAACCAACCTAAGCACTTCAATCAAAGGAAGTGGCCCCATCAAACAAATCTCAACCCTTTTCCAAAAGTGTTTGTCCGTCACTACATTTTCAATGAGCTTCCCATCTGATGACTTTGCATATTTGGTCTTCTTCCATTCTTCGACAAGAACATTCTTTTCACCGCATTTTTGTTGTCATGGAGGCATTTCAAAGTCAAATAGGATGTGGCAAAGCGAGTCATGGCGGGTCTAATCAAATCTTTGCCACTAGTGAAGTCATGCAATATTGGAATGAGAGATCCTCTTGAATAGATGTAAGCGTAATTTTTTTCCCTTGAAAATTGTGTCTTTATGAACGGGTATTTTCTTCTCTAAATCTTCCAACATCAAATCAATGCAGTGAGCTTTGCACAAGGTGTCCAATATATTTTCTTTCTTTTCTCCATCAACAAAGCCCCGACGCTTTATAATTTGCAACATTGTCCGTGACAACTTGGACAACGTTTTCTTCACCAATTTCCACCACCACTTCATCAATCATCCTAAAAATCTTGTCACCGTTTTTGGTGATGTGAGATGCATCAACGGACTTGAGAAACACAATTCCCATAAAGGCTATGCACACAAAAATTGATTATTGATCTTCTTCTTTTTATCACCACCCATCATCATTATTGTGCATCCAATTTTCTTCCACAAAGCCTTATGCTTTTCAACAACAGACATTGTAATTTCATACTTTTGCTTCAAGTATTTTACTCTACACTCATGATAAGATGGTGGCTTGAAACCTAGTCCATGCTTAGCAATTGATTCACACATCTTTTTGAAATCGGGCTATTCACAAAATTGAAAGGAATTCCATTGTTATAAATAGCGAGCAAATGTCAAGACATGCCTCCTCCCTCAAGTTCTTCTTCAATAAGGTGTTGAGGGTTACGGAGTGGATGATCTACTTCTCTTAAAAGATCGGAGGAGGTAGTAGTAGTAATAGCAAGCACCACTAACAACTTCCTCTTGTATTTGAGATGGTTTTCCTTGTTTTGCTCCAACAAGAAGATTCAATATCTCTACTTTTACTTCCTCAGGCACCATTATACATGGTTCAACATCTTTAGATGTTCCTGCCAAATGGTGCTTCACACGAAAAACTCCAGCAGATATTATTTTGGGACAATACTTGCATTTAAGCTTTTTTGTTCCTGGAATTTCAATTGCATGCTTCCATCCAGGATCTAACTTATTTCCAGGAGTATTTCTAGCCAATCTCTTCACCCCAACTGCATAAGAGTGTTATTTACACTTGGAGTTGCAGAGGCCGGAGTGCTACTACTATCATTTCCACTTGATGAGGCCATGTGATTTCAAACTATATTTAATACATAGAAAGAAGAAAACATGTGATTTATAGGAACAAAAGAAAAAATGCCCAAAGAAAGGAGTCAACCAAACAAAGCAACAATTGAAAATTGCAATCATACAACACAAAGCCGAGAAGTCCAGAACTCAATTTTACAATTTCCACTATGCATTTGCCAACAGAAGTGATAAATGGAGTAAAATCACACAATTCACACACAACACAAGCACTTCAAAAAGTAATCCAACACCCAAGTACCCAACAACACTAAGTCCCAAGCCAAGTTTCAATTCTAAATTCCTACCACTCAGCAAATTAAACAAAGGAATCAAGCAAACGAATTAAAGACAAAACAGAAAAAAAATGCCCAGCAAGTCGAATAAAGAAAGGAACATATCACATATGATACGAGAAAAAAAATACCCAAAGAAAGCAAGGAAAGCAGCGTCGCCGTCGATGAAGAAGAAGCAAGGAAAGAAGAGTGAAGCGTCGATCAAAGTCACAGCAGCGTTGATCAAAGTCACAAGAAAGAACTGATCGAGTAGTAGAGAAGAAGAAGCAATGTCGATCAAACTATCGAGCACCGTCGATGAAGAAGAACCAAATGCGGCGTCGATGAAGAAGCAAATACAAATAAGATTAGAGCTTGAAGCGAGAAGCATCGATCGAAGGGTGGCGGTGGTCGACTAGGTTTAATTTGGGGCGAAAAGGGATTTTACAAAAATGCCCTTTCTTTCACTGTAAATTTCAACGCCCACCACGCCGTTTCAACGATTTTGACGTTCCAAAGACGCGGCGTCGCGACCGTCTCACCTCCATCTTCGTCTCAAGCACCGTTCCGAAGACGTTTTCCGCACGGAAAACTCAAAACGTCCGTTCCAACATTTTGGAACGGCGTTTTAACAACAATGACAGGAAGAACATCCGATATGATGTGTGACCACCACCTTCATTTTGCAATTGATTTTATTTCTGTTTCTCATCAAGTTTGTGTTCTTTATGTTTTGATGAACCTAGAGTTTGAGAAAGGTAGGTGTATTATAAAACTTTGCAAGCCATGCTTTAAGTTTCACTTAGGCTTCATAGCCATTTAGTGATTGAGAATGCAAAACAGCTAATTTCCTCTCTAGCTTTTGGATTTGAAATTTGACAAAACCAATGTTCCTTAACAAAATGAATACATAGATTGTGTTTTTGAAAAACAGAAATTTTATTGAATTTAAATACAAGTAACCCATTCCATTTTCTTATACGAATCAGGAGTTGAAAAACCCTAAAATTGGGGAGGGTGAAAGATACATACAGAATGAATCCTTGTGCATGTTTGAACCATCATATACCTGCTTCTCCATAAAATGGAAAAGAGCGAGTGCTGGGAAGAGATGTTTGAACTAGAAGCCAAATTGAGGTGTTTGGTGATGCCGCATGCCACCTTTACAAACCAAAAACATCATGATGATGTCACCTTATAAGGGAATTTGACATACCTATTTAAGTTGGTGTATCAGTCTGGCTTCCAAAATGAAACAAATTACCATATTCAGAATTGTTACACACAATCTTCAAAGGTAGCTTTCAAAAGCCAAGCCAGATCCACTTCAACCAATTGCAGGTTGTAGCTGGTTTCCACAATTTTCCTGAATACAACACACATCCATTGATGCAAATGGATGTGATAATTATGATTAAGGGCGTGTATAAGAAACATAAAATATTAAAAATCTAACGAATGTGTCATAATTACTGGAATTGTTCAACATAGAATGTGTCCTGAAGAACTTTGCTGGTGGTCATATTTTGAGGCGTATGACTCCACATGAGTTGAGGAGGCTATCAATGATTTCCTTCGCTCATACGAAATAAAATAGGACTTTCATAAATCAGCATCTTTGAGAAAACAGAATTTGGAGAGCAGGGGAGTAAAGCATATATGAATGGAATTATACATAGTAAACCTCTTGTTCAAAACAAAGAATGGACATTTTTTTTTCTCACTAGAGAGAAAATGTTATCCATAGTACGCATTAAAAATCCATTAATCCATTACCTCTCCAATTTTGGATTGCACATGCTCATGGATATCTGATTTACATAAAAAAAAAAAAAACTTAATTTATCCTGCATGATTGGGTGTTTGCAACTGGAGAAAATATCTGATTTACATAAAAAAAAAAAAAAAAAGGAGGTTAAAGCATGGGAATAGGATTAAATATATTAGAGGAGAGTAATCCCTCTATACAAAATAATGAATAAATATTATTTTCTTAATGTGTGCCGTATCTTCTTCTTTTTTTTTTTAAAAAAAACAGATATAATTGGATCAAATAATGAATGGTATAGCGCAAGAAATTACCGATAAAAAATTTGATGGAATTGCGTTCTCATTTGGCTGTACGATTCTCCAACTTTAATTCCATTTGTTGAACTACCTCCTCTTGCAAGTCTGATGCATATATTGGCCAAATTCCGCACTCATTTATCCGGTGATGATCAAATGGAAGATCAACATTTGTAAACCAAACTCCAAAAACGAATTCACACGTAAACTTATAAGTGGTGGCCCCGTCAAAGCTCCCTTGGGTTTCCTTTAATATGCTTTCCATTGGATCATACCATAGATAAACATTACATTCATTCCATTCGACGAGTTTAGGGAATGTCTTTTCATCATCGCAATAGATCTCTTCATCTTCAAAGTGCAATTTTCTCTGAATCGATGTTGTCCAAAAGGGCAAGTCTAGAGGAAGAACACAACAGGAAGCAAAACCCAACAAATGGTCAGCAGAAGATGGTGCAAGCTCTATAGTAATAAATCTCTCCGCCGTCCGAGAATATTTAAAGCCCTTTGGAATTGTGCTTCCTGGGTAACAAACTTTAACCTCACCAGAGTAGTTGTTATATATTGTTCGCATCACTTTGAAATCTATGGTCTCCAATGATGCACATCCATCTACATAAAAATGAGTAATGGAAGGTGAAAGTTCTGGTAACGACCTAAGTTGCTTGCAAAGACCCAAATCAAGTTCTCTGAGCTGTGAAAGATGCTTGATGCTATTAGGCAAACCCTCCACTTGGCATCCTCGTAGTGATAGAGTCCTCAACAGTGACATAGCACTGATGTTGTCAGGGATCTCATAAACTGCACAGTCTCTCAAATGTAATTCATCTAAAGAACGCCAGACATCAAACAAAGTGAGTAAATTTGATTTGCGAATTAGTCGTCCTCTAAACTCGGAAAGACTAAATTTTTTAAGAGTTGTCAAGTAACTTAGCTCATTTATTTGAAAACTCTTGAGATCCCCACCGAGACATAGCTCTTCAAGTTTATTGAACCGTCCAATTGGCAACTTCAATGTTTTTATACCAGTATCATCTAAACTTAACCTTCTCATTTCTTTTGATGACAACAAAAATTCCACGAGATTAACGCAACCTTCCAGCATGAGATATTTGAGAGATTTCATATGCTTATCCCCGTGAAGACTCTTTAGTCCGTTGCATTCCGTTAGATCCAAATAAGAAAGTTTAGGAAGAGATAAGATAGAAGGATGAATACTGTATAACCTTGTACAATTATTGAGCATCATGATTTCAAGATTTTGTGCCATGGACAAATCAGGCAACTTCACTAACTTTGAGGAAAATGAGAGATTTATTGTCTTCAAATTCATTAGATTCTGTGACAATTAAAAGAGACAAGTTATAGGGAAAAAAAACCCTCGTAATTCAATTAGACTAAAAGAATGAAATATAAACCAATATATAGTTACCTGCACATCATCCCATAGTTTTGCAACTTTGCTATGAGGCATGTGGATTTCAACAAGTTTTTCTGCACAAAAACCCATTGGTAGAGACGCCAAAGGATATCTTTCCCAATAAAAATACCTTAGTTTATTAGAAAGTGAATCCAGACCATTAGGAAAATATAATTGACTATGTTGGATCTTCAAAATTCTTAAATTACTCAAGTTTCTGAAAGCGTTGGCACTCAAGGACAGGTAGTGTTGTGGCTCCTCTATCTTCAATATAATGCTTTCTATTGCATCAGTTCCCTAGCATAACAAAATTCAAATAATATCAAACAAGTTGAGTTTAAATATTCAACTTCAATGAAGTAACGAATGAAAAAGGAAGTTAAAGCATCTCTTACCATGCTATTTTTTAGTATATCTTGAATTTCCTTTGAATCATTTAATCGACTTCGCCTTTCAGGATGCTCTCTAGATTCCTCACGAACTATTTCTTCAGCCATTTCTTGTAGCAGATCATGAATTCCTACTATATTGTCACTTGAAATGGTTATGAGAGCTTTATTTATAAGGCCATCTATTCCACAATCCGCGTATAAGTCACCACAAGCATCTAGCATGCTTATAATAAGTTCTTTTTTATTTCCCCATAAGAAGAATGCAATGTCTAAGAATATCTTCTTTTCTAGTATGTCAAGTCCATCATAATTGACCCTCAATGCATTGTAAATTTCTGGATTGGGATGCTTCCTCAATTTCTTAAGGGCACTCTCCCATGCTTTTGTATCTCTAGAGTTCAAATATGAACCCGAAACTTTTAATGCTAAAGGAAGGCCTCTTGCATATTCAATTGCCTGCATTGATAACTTTTCATATCCTATTTTGGGATGGTCTTGCTTGAAAGCATACCAACAAAAAAGTTGAAGTGATTCTTCCATGCATAATTCATTCATCTCATGTACTTCATGAACTCCTCCACTAATTAGAACATGCTTGTCTCTACTTGTTATGATGATCTTGCTATTTGGTCCCAATGAAATATTTTCTCGAATAAGATAGTGCAATTTCCCGGAGGTATCTACATCATCAAGCACTAGAAAAGCTTTTCTCCGACTAAGCCTCCTCTGAGAGTTGGGTCGTCTTTTATGTGTGAGATTTTCATTGTTCAATAGTACAGAGAGAATTTTTTCAAGCAAACCAGTCAATCCGATCCTTTTTGATTCCTCTCTCACATTTGATACAAAGCAATAACTATTATATTGGGGGGAAAATTTGTCAAATACAATTTGAGCTAATGTTGTTTTACCTATCCCACCTTTACCCCAAATTCCAATAACTCTAACTTCCTCTGAATCAACTTTCATAAATGATTCAATAGTAGTCATATCTTTCTGAAATCCAATAAGCTGATCCTTTGGCTCAGTTATGTCTTTATCTTCTAGCTTTTTCAATACATTTTTGACTATGTCATCAATAAGATCTGATTCATTGCTGCCATATTAAAAGGAAGAAATTATTTTCTTAACAAATCATAAAGCTGTAAAAAAATAAAACATGTATAAATATAATTTTTTAAAACAAATTTAAGGGGATAACACATTAATGATTGATAAACTATGACAAGTTATATTGACTAAAGTACATAAAGACAAGATGCTTACAAATAATTTGAGGAATGATAACCAGATAAGTTTGCAGTGTTTTCCAAGACAGATTTCCAAAGCTTCATTAAGTCATGGTTGTACTTTTGTTCATGCTGAGCAAAAGCATCTCCATAAGATCCTTCTTGATGCCTGACATGTGATGGATCTACGTTATGGAAAATTGGAATTACAATTTGATCATTGATTCGCTTGCATTCTATGATTTTTACTAGCTCTTCTAAGCACCATCGTGAAGAAGCATAGTCTTTTGAGAATATCACCAATGCAATTATTGAACTTTCTATTGCTTCCAGAAGCGCAGTTGATATTTTATCTCCCCTCTCTAGCCTCTCATCCACATACACATCTATCTCCTCCTGTTGTAATTGCTTTTTCAGATGGCTAAGAAATGTAGGTCTAATGTCTGAACCTCTAAAACTGATAAAAACATCATATTTTTTCTGCAGAACTTGGGAAGAAGTAGCGAGAGCAGCCATTACTGTACACATAAACAAAAACTATAGGGTGTTAATTATTCCTAATAAATTTGGATGCTAATCTCTTCACTGAAGTTTCCAATAATAACATTATAACAAGCATATAACTGTTGAAATATTATATGTACAAGTCAGCCCTTTAGATCAGTAGGGGAAATATGATCTTTTTGCGCGCGTAAAAAATAACACTCAAGAATTTGAAACTTCACTGTATTAAAAAATTCATTAGGCTTCTTTATAAACAAGTCTTGTATTTGGAACATATTCATAATCTTTCCTGAAAATAAAGATTGGTGGCTTTCTATGTGGTAAACTCTGAAGTATGACCCTCTGTTTCTATGTCCAAATGCCTATACAAAAGAAAAAATAACAGAATAAGAAAAGGAATTCTCAAGCAAGTTATTTTGTAATTGAAAGAGTAACTCTTACATCTTATATTTTAAAAGACCATTAAAAAATAGAATAAATTATTGAATAATATCAATACAAATAAAAAAACTGTAAGATCATAATAATTCTTTGTAGATTTTATTTGAATACAAAAGGCCTGGCGGCATGCTTCTTAGTTACTTTGATTTCATATTTTTGTGGGAAAGAATGATAGATTATCTAAATTCCACAATTTATTTGGCTTTTAAATTTAATAAAGAGTAAAATACTCTGACCACCCTCCTGTTTTGCCTTAATTATACGAGACTTCCCTCTATTTTGAAAACCTATAGAAACCTCCCTTAAAATTAAAATGTATGTTACACAAACCTTCCTTATATAAATAAAATACTCTAACCACCCTTCTATTTTGCCTTTATTACGCAGACCTCCCCTCTATTTTGAAAACACATGCACTTAAGTCCAAATAATTAACTCGTTAAGAATATTCTAAAAAGATTCCAAAAATATAGTATTTTTAATTAAAGTTTATATAAAAATAAAATTTCTATATTATTTTACCCTTAATATTGTACTTAATCCCTAGTTTTACCCTTAAATAATTTAAGAGTTTTTTTTTTTAATCTTTACAAATAGTTATCTCTTTGATTATTTTAGTATTGGTTATTGTAAATATCACGAACGTTGAATATTCAAATAAGTTTTTAAATAAACATGTGCTTGATCAAATGTGTTTATAAATATTTGTGAAAAATTATTAAATTAGAAATTTAAATGACATATGAAATCTCAAACTCATATAGTTTATTATATTTGATAAAAATATATGTGTTTAATTTATATTTTTAAGTCAAAATTAATTTATAAGATCAAAACTAATAAACTTTTTAACAAATTAGAAAGTTATAAAATCTATTAGAATACATTTTTTGTTGTATAAATTTGGTTTTATATACTTAAATAATTCTAATATTGAAGAGGGACATTTTGGTATATAAAAAAAAAAAAAAAAGTTCAAAAGTCAAATTTAACGGTTAACTAACGGTTTGAGTGGATGGAAATAGGATCTTAAAATATACATGAGGTTTGTATAACATACATTTTAATTTTAAGGGGGTTTCTATGGGTTTTCAAAATAGAGGGAAGATCTGTATAATTAAGGCAAAATAGGAGGATGGTCAGAGTATTTTACTCTAATTTTAAGGAAGGTTTCTATGGGTTTTCAAAATAAAGGGGAGTCTGTGTAATTAAGAAAAAATAGGAGGGTGGTCAAAGTATTTTACTATTTAATAAAAGATGGCAAAACTCTTACTTGGTTACATTTACATAAAAATAAATTGTGTAACTAAGAAAAAAAAATTAAATTGTTATGGAAAGTATCAAATAAAACGCATAACGAGCATTCGCGTTAATTGAAGCTGATCTACCTGGAAGAATGAAATTCATGATATATTGAATATATTGATCATGCATCATTATAGAATTCAAACAAGTGGAAACGAAAGATGGTGAAACAGGCCAATAATACAATCATCACCCAACAACAACAACAAAAAGTCAATGTCCGAATATATCAATACCAATGCATCAATATGTATGTGTGCGTATATATAATGCAACTTGAATCAGAGTATTCACAATCAAAGCATGAACATTTCAGCTGATTCATCAACTCTGTAATATAGGGAAAAAATGTGAAAGCCTTTCAATTTTTATAAAATTTTAGAAAGAGAGATCACAGCGTCATGGGACTCATTAGGAATGGAACATGGCTTTTCCTTACACGTATGTACGTGATGAATAATAATAAAGGAATGAGGAAGAAGATAATCTTAGCTGGATCGATCAAATCAAACCTTCACTGGCAAACTAAGAGCAATAGTGATGATGTCTGTGTAAACTAAAGCAATCCTATTTATAAGTGAAGAAGAACGTTTCTGGTAAACTTCCTTATCAATACGGGCAGTCTTTGTTAGAAAGCAAGTCTAATAATTTAAAATCGCAGGTTGGCTTCTGCACATTTCCTCCATTTGTCGAGCTCCAAAAAGAAAATAAAAAATTAAAATAAATCTTTCCTTTGCTGACTTGACTGTTTTATAACACCAATGGTTATCTTTTTCATCAACGAGGGCACATTCAGCTGGTAGCTAGAAGTATATTGAACCAGACCAATGTTGCTACAAGTAAAAAGAATTTACTCGATGGTCTCCCTCTTTCATTCAAAATTCAACAGCACATTGAAAAAGGACATTTGTTCATTACTTATGTCTCTTTTTAATGCCTCTCTCTATAATAAAATTGATGTTTTATTAATCTCCCATTCCCTCAATTCTATTATATTATATCAAATCCCAATTTTTCTCTGCAACTTTGGTTTGCAAATATATATATATATATATATTTCACATATATATATTGTCTCAATTTTAGTTATATAATTGTTTTTCATTTTTATATAATATATAAATAAAGTAAAATTGATATGGAAATGGGGGGCGCATTCTTTTTATATATTTTATATATGTTGACAGCAAACGGGACCTACTTACTTTTTTTTTTTTTTTTTCCGGGTGGACAGGACGACCACCTAAAGAAAAAGAAAAGCTTATTTCGCGGAGGCCTTTAACTTTTTAGAGTTTATAATATAAATCAAAATATAGCTTTTGATGGTAACCCCGACAGGATGTTCTTGTTTTGACAATTTCCACTACATAAATATGCTTTCCCTGTTTCACACTCACTATAAAAAAAATTTAATATTAAATGGTTTATTAAAATATAGCTTTTGATGGTAACCCCGACAGGATGTTAATTAGACTCTAAATTAACTATCTAATTACAAGCAGCTAAATTGAAAGAAAATAAACTTGTATAAAAATTAAAATAAAAAATTCTATCCCTTTAATTATAATTACTAAATAAAAGTTGTGATCAAAGTCTTGTTTTGGCATCAGCCTTTCAGGCATGAAACAAAGATTCATGTGAATAGTAAATCATTCTCTCTCTTCTCTAGAGAGAGAAGCGAAAACAATGGCTTCGCTTCCGTATTTGCAAAGAAATAGTTCAAGAAATTAAATGAGCCATACCAAAAACCATTGTCAAAGCCAGAACAACGGGAAGTGAGATAGAAGCAGAGAAATTAACACGAAGTGGAAGAGTCAAACCTGTGTTCTTCTTCCAGGAGGAATAGAGATAGAAAGCCGTGATCCCAATGGCTACGACAGAGAGGACCACACCCACAAGCAATTGTGTCTCTAAAAACCCTATGCTTTCAAGTGCTAGATTCTGACTCTATGAGATTCTAAAGAATTACATTTTTGGAGTTTGTAGCCTATATAAAACCTGAATAGCAAGAGGAGATTTTGTTTTACCAAAGCTAACTGTATAATAAAAAAATATTAATCTCTCATCTCCACCTCAAAAAGTCCCAATTTCAAGGGGGATGACGTTAGAAAGGATTGAGAAAGTGAAAGATGGTGAAACAGAGCAAGAACACAATCATCGAAATGTCCCAAAATATTCGTATCAATGCATCATTAAGTATGTGTGTGTACGATGAAAATTAAAGCACAGTATTCACAATTATGAACGTTGCAATTGATTCATCAACTCTGTAATAGAGGGAAAAAAATGTGTGAAATCTTTTCAATCTATACTAACACGGATGTGATGAATAGTTCAAGCATATGCATTATACAGAAGGAATGAGGAAGAAGATCATTCATACCTGGGATCGATCAAAGCTTTTCTGGCAAATTACAAAGAGCAATAGCGATGATATGTTGTAAACAACAGGAATCCAATTTATAAGTGAAGAACGCGGTTTCTGGGAAACTTCCTCCTCAATGCCGTGAGTAGTCTTTGTCAGAAAGCAGCTTTAATAATATAAAATGGCAAGTTGGCTTCTGAGCGTTTCCTTCATTTGTTTTCATTACCACATAAAAACACTTTTATAGTATCATTTACATTATAAAAGTATTCGAATCAAGGAAATGCCCATTTGACTACAAGCACGTAATTCCCTTGGTACAGGGGTTGTAAGTGTTGGCTTAATAAGAAGATTTTGGGTTCTCTATTAAGTGGTCCAGTGGCCCCCCCCCATCCATATTTTCCACCCTATGCTCAACTTTAGACACCCCACCACTTTCCCCTTTGTTGGAAAATTTTTCCAATCCCGTAGGCCCTTCCATTATAATGGAAAAGGGTTTGGAATTTAATAGTGAGGGCTCCGCAATTGCATTATTTCCTTTACCCCGTACATGGGCCTTAACATTCAACTTATTTTCCTTACCTCTTTTATGCACTCTGGGAAAATTACGGGCAAGTCCCAAGGAACAAAAAAAATTATAAAAAAGTCATTTGAAATCACAAAATTACACAGAAGTCCCAAAGCACTTTTTTTGTATTATTTGTATGGAAATAAAATCTAGGTTTTTAAATGTTGTTGTAAATATAGGCATTTTCTGTTGTAAATATGGCTTTTTCTATTGTAAATGGCCAAATTTTAAATTTTGTTGTAAATACAACACTTCCTGTTGTAAATTTAATCTTTTTCTTTTGTAAATAACCTCTCTACGTTCAAAATCCAAGTGTTTAAATGTTGTTGTAAATATAGGCATTTTCTATTGTAAATATGACTTTTTTCTCATTGTAAATGGCCAGATTTTAAATTTTGTTATAAATACAACATTTCCTATTGTAAATCTAGCCTTTTTTGTTGTAAATGACCTCTCTACGTTCAAAATCCAGATGTTTAAATGTTGTTGAAAATATAGATATTTCCTGTTGTAAATATGACTTTTTCTATTGTAAATGGTCAAATGTTTAAATGTTGTTGTAAATATGGCATTTTCTGTTGTAAATATGACATTTCCTGTTGTTAATGCAAATAATATCAACAAAGTCCCTTGGGACTTTTGTGTAATTTGGTGATTTCAAAACTTTTTTGTAATTTTTTTTGTTCCTTGGGACCTGCACGTAATTTCCCCCCATTCTTTCTCTTGGACCCATTCTTGACTTTTTAGCTTATTTTGCAACTCCTCACCAAATCTGTGTGTCTCTTCCTCCAACCCATGTGAGCTCCTCCTTTCTAAATCCTTCTCCTTAATCACTGGACCCTTAGGCCCCGTTTGGTACAGAGAAAATTTGAGGAGGGAAAGGAACTTAGAGAGGAAAATAAAGATTTTGAAAGATTAGGGAAGATAAGTTGTTTGGTATGAAGAAAATGAAGGGGTAGTAGTTGGTAAAGAATCAAGAAATGTCTATTTTACCCTCAAAAGTAATTAATTCAAAATAAAAAAGAAAATAATTTTTTTGCTAAAATATATTTTTAAAAAATATGCTCGTGTCAAGTTCGAACTCATGTAAAAAAAAAAAAAATCTTCTAAATTTGAACTTTCTCACCAAGTCCACGTTTGAATTTCAGGGGTAAATCTGTCAAAAAATGTGAACAATTACGTGGGAACTTCAGATCCCACCAAATCTGGTTTTTTCCACATATGAGGGAAGATTGGCGGGCCGGGTGCGGGCCCGAGAACTTGGATTCTGGGAAGATTTGTCCAAAATGCATACCAAACGGAGGAACTTGTCAATCTTCCTTTCCCTTCCCACCAATTCTTTGTACCAAATGGGGTCTTAGATTCCTGAGCCTCATTTAGACCACCCTTTTTGGCGCCATATCTGACTGAGAGCCCTTCAAAATTTCCTTTGTACTTTTCTTTCCAAACTCTCGCTTCACTAACGTATGCGGACCGTAAATCACGCGATTACTATTACTAGTCCTACCATCCACTGTAGCCTCTTCCTTCCTTGTCTTCTCTAGCACCGCCTCGGGCACCGATTGGGTTTCTTCAGAATTACTACCTAACTCTTGAACTGGGTTCTTTGTTGTGCAATGATCCATCCGGTGCCCATACTTTCCACAATAAAAGCACATCAAATGAAGACCTTCATATTCAAAACGCCTTTCCTCGTCGAAATGAGCAAAGCTTGGTAACAAAGGCCTTTGTAAATCAATTTCAACACACATCCGAGCAAAACCACCTTTCTCCAAGAACGTCGTAGTACAATCTATCTTGAGTGTCTTTCCGATCATATTTCCCAATCTCCTGATGGATTCAACATTGTACAGTTCCTGTTGAAGGTCAGGAATTCTAACCTAAATAGCTATCCTCTTTTTGTTATCTGCTTTCCAAGGATTAAAATTTGGTTGCCAGCGCTGGACCAGTAAGTAGTGATATGCTATCATCCATGGTCCCTCTTGTAAAGCATATTCTCGATTAGCCTTCGAGGAGAAAGATACAGAAAGTAACCGTTATTAAGCGGGGTTACTCTCATTGGTTCCTTTGGAGCCCACATTCATTCCATCCTTAGCCTCATAAACCCAACATTAAAAGATTCCCCGAGGAGTTTAACAATGAGTGAGTTCATGTAAGGCTTGCACCATGCTTCATATTCCTCTGAAGTAACTTAATTGTGGCTGATATGGAGATGCAAAAAAAAAAAAAAAAAAAAAAAAAAAAAAAAAAAAAAAAACCATTTACATCATGTGCAGGAGATTGCCTATCCAGCAATGGCATGCTTTGACGAGAAGGCAAACATTCAACACATCACCAAAATGCGAATGTGGAAATTGTGGATGAATCTATGATATCCGAAGATAATCAAAGGGATGGTCTCCCTGTGCACCAAGCTAGTTCCCAATGAATTTCCTCCTCTGGAAAGTGAGAGGAGCTGGAGCCCGGTCTTTCCCACTCCTTATTAAAGGCATAGTTCAGTCTTTTGGTGTTGAATTTGTTGCGATTTTTGAAACTAGATGTGGTGGTACAAAAGCTCAAAAAATTGCAGCATCGATAGGTTTTCCAAATTACAAAATTGTTGATGCGGATGGTTTAAGAGGAGGCATTTAGTGTCTTTGGTCAGAAAAGTGTTGACAGGTGGAGGTCTTAGACTCATCAAACTAGTATATACACGTTCGCATTACTAATCATGCTTTGCAAGTTTGGGAGATGACCTTTGTCTACGGCAGTTCCAATATATCTTAGCGTCATGCACTATGACGGGAGTTGAAGCAGTTGAGTCTCTCAGTCCAAGGTCCATGGTGTTTGGGAAGGGACTTCAATGCAACTCTTGATAGTAACGAACATTGTTCACAGGCTTCAAACATGGGGCCAGATAAGGAGTTTTGCAAATTTGTGGAGGATGTTGCTTTAAGTGACTTGGGATTTATAGGATCCCCTTTTACATGGAAACGTACTGGTGTGGAAAGTAGGCTAGACCATGTGTTGGGAACTACCACTTGGCAGGAGGCTTTTCCAAATGCAGCTGTGAAGCATCTCAATTGGTATAAAAGTGATCATAAATCTCTTCTTTTGAAGGTAGAAGGATGTTTTCCGAAACACCGAGTGAATCGACCTTTTAGATTCCTAGCGGCCTGGGTTTTGGATGAGTGATTCTTACCATTTGTGTCAGAAAACTGGAAGAATGACTTACATGGACAGAGAATGTTCTCCAATTTATTGCGGCTTGTGGCAAGTGGAATGGGCAAGTCTTTGGTTATACTAATGCAAGAAAGAGTAAGCTCCTGAGTAGATTGAATGGGATTATAAGAACTGAGGCTCGATTCAGCTTAACGTCAAAACTTGAAGAGCTTTAGAGATCACTATGGAAGGAGTTGGATGAGGTTCTGTTACAAGAATAATTGATATGGGCTCAAAAAGCTAGAAGCAAGTGGACGGTAGATGGAGATAGAAATACCTGGTATTTTCATCACGTGCTAATGGAAGACAGAAGAGGAACTTCATTGGTGCTTTGAGAGGGAATGATGACGTCTGGGTTTATGATGGCGATGAAATAAAAAACATGACTGTATCCTTTTTCTCGACATTATTCATGGAAGAACAAACACGACGGTCACCTCTAAGTTGTACTGTGACTTATCTGAGTATTGAAATTGAAGAATTGAGTAGCCTGGCTAGGAATATTATTGAAACAGAAATAAAGCATGCCTTATTTAGTATGTGAGCTTTAAAGCATTAGGGCCTGATGGATTGAATGTTTTGTTCTACCAGAGCCAATGGCAAGTGGTGGAGAAATCCATATGTGAATTTATTAAGTCTCTATGGTTTTCCCCAACTTAAATTCAGTCTATAAATGATACTTTAATTGTGCTTATACCAAAGAAGGATAACCTGGAAGTCGTACAGGATTTTAGGCCAATTATCTTATGCAATGTGGTATTCAAGAGTATTACTAAAGTCATTGCAAACAGATTCAAAGTGGTTACCAAAAATCATTAGTCCTCATCAATGCAATTTTGTCCCTGGAAAACACAGCTTAGATAATATCATAGTCGCTTGGGAAGTTATTCATTCAATGCTCAGCCTACTTGCGGGTGCTTTCACCGTTAACGATGCATGTGTTGGGTGCTATGTAGTCAGGTAGCAGTGTGTTTGCTGCATGCTTTCTTTTATTCTGCAATATGTGAAATATCTGTCATGTATGATTTGCATTTTGAATGTGAGATTAACCGTTACCCTAGGATTCATCTGATCACTGAATCTCAGTCACACCTAAAGATCTAGAAAGATGCTCTGGATCAAGGAGTAAAGTTGTGCAGCTGGAGTAGCTGAAGAAGACCCTAAGGAGGGGATTTTAATTAAGTTTGGCTAACTATTCGATTGACAATTCAAGATAATTGTATAACTAAAATCCTCCAACAGGATTAACTTGAGTATTACCGAATTTTAAGTTGTATCACGCTTATATTCCTCCAGGAATTTAAATTAACCAGCATATGTCAGGGCATATGTTATCAGTCATTCATTCGTCCAAACGTTATGCATGCTCTCTTTGTGACTCACTCTGATCTCTTAATGCCTTCACTATGATAAATACACACAAATTAGTTTAATAAGAGATTAAGGACATAAATGAACATCATAATGGACGTAGGAATTAGGGGCGTTACACATCTTGTGTCCTGGGATACTATTTGTGAGCCTAAGAAGCATGGGGGCTTGGGTTGAAGCATCTTCATCACCAAAATCGAGCTTACATGATGAAGTTGGGGTGGAACCTTATTAAATAGGTGAGGGTGGTTTGTAGTAAATATAGGTGTGGAGATGACTTAATGCCTAACATTGAGCCCCTTAGACTTGGGTCCAATGCTTGGTCGGGTATTAAGAAGACATGGGAATAGGTAGCTGCATAAACCATTCTAGATCCTACCTCTGGATGTGCACAGTGGAAATATGACCGTCATGGGGAGTTTATTGTCAGATCTACATATCAAGCTTTATCTAAGCTCCCTATCAGAGAAGACCGATCATGGCAAAGAATTTGGAAATTACACAATTGCCCCGTTGTAAAACTTTTATGTGGCTTGCCCTCCATAATAAACTCCTCACGAATAAAGTGTGTGTCCATAAAGGAATGGGGACAGATGGTAGTTGCTCCTTGTGTGGTGCTGCATCTGAAAGTTTGATCCATGTTTTGCGGGATTGCACGGAGACTAGGAAGCTATGGATGGAGGTGGTGGATCCAACCTTTATGCGAAGTTTTTTCCAATTAGATCTTGAAGCATGGCTAAGAAATAAAGAATATTCAAACTCTTCATGACAGGGGGAAGGAGGTTTGAAGAGATTTTTTCTTCATGGTTTGCTGGCTTCTCTAGCAACAACGTAATGCTAGAATTCTTGAGAACGTCATTACTAGCAATGAGACTATCAAATTTAAAGCAGACTCTATTCTTAACTCTTTGTCGAAAGCCAGGAGTTTGCTAAAAGGGGTTACCTTGAACGGAAATATTGTTCAGCCGAACTCTGCTACATGGGCTCCACCACGTCATGGTTGGGTAAAGATGGTAGTGGCATGTGGTGGTGTTCTTCGTGATGATCAATGTGCCCTTAAAGAAGGGTTCATGTTTAGAGCTGACGAACTTGTTGATAGTCTTCAAGTTGAATTATGGGCTGTCCTGTTTGGCCTCAAGCTATGTTAGGATTCTAGAGAGCGGAGAGTGGTACTTGAAACTGATGCCAAGGAGGTTGTGTCTTTGATCCAAGGCTTTGTTCGATTAAGCCACCCTGCTATTGTAGTAATAATTGAGATCAAGAGCATGTTACTTAAAGAATGGGAGGTTGAGATTCATCGGATCCTTAAAGGTGCTAATACGGCTGCTGATTATGTTGCTAAGCAAGCACTACGCGCATGGCCAGGTCATCATTACTTCCGTGCCACATTCGGTTGCTTGTCTGAGTTCCTAGATAAGGACCCTACATTACAAGTAGGTTCTATTAATGGCTTAGGTTGAGGGTCCTCCCTCCTCTTCTTGTATTAAAAAAAAAAAAATTGAGTTCAAAAAGTAAATTTAATAGGTATAAAATATTTATAGATTTTACCTATATCCTAAAATCTACCCATTTTTAATTATAAAATATACACTTATCAATATTCTAAGTGTATAGCTATATTAAATGTTTGTTGGCAGAGCTTTGCTATCCTTGTTGCTCTTTTGAACTCGATCCAAATCAGTGTATCGATTTAATATGGCTCCTCATTACCCGGTGGTTTGATTAGGAAAAAAAATTGTACTACTAGTGCTAATTATAGGGTATATTTAATTGATTTTGGAAGAATTGAGGATGTGAGTTAAATCAGCTAATTTTATTTATTTTCCTAAAATCAGCTAATTGAGGGGTATATAATTTAAATTAACCCTTTCCTTTTTTCTGCTTAACCCTTTTCTGACTTACTTGTATTGTGTGATCCAAATTGAACCGAGAATAATTGGAGAGAACTCTGAAACTTTCCTATTAATTCATTTTGGCCCACTTGCCGTGTTAAAGTAAATGTCCATACATGATTGTGAAATCTATGCAGATGTAATTAGTATATACAATGATTTATCTCAAATTTAGTAATGCATGTAAAATAATAAATATTTCCTGCCTCGATTTAATTAATCTTACAGTTTTTCAACGTTCAATAGAGAATTTGAGTAAAAAAAGAAAGTTGAATCTTTCACTTAATAGAATATAAACGCGTTATCAAAATTAATGATTGCGGATGAAGTATTAGGGGTGATATGGGAAAAATATAACAAAAATTTCTAAATTATTTTATTAAAAAAAGTATAGTTAAGATGTATGTGACATTAATGACTTGCAAACATTACTTACTTTATAGAATATATATGTGCATTATTAAATTATTATTGTGTTTAATTATTATTGAGAAAGTATTAATATGGGTATTTTAGGAAGAAATTGACAAAAATTAGAATGTTGTTTAATAATTATGATCAAAACCAACTCCCAAATGTTATCCTATAACTAAAACCGGATGAAGTATTAACTTTCAGGAGACATTTAAGTTTGTGGTGATGCACTTATCCTTTCATATCATCTAGTTTTTCAAAGTACAGCTTAATTTCAGTCCCTTTGTTGATGCTAAATCGATCCTTATATATTTGTACTTTTCTTTTCATGACATTATATTTAGTTATTGTTGATGACTAGAATAATCTCCCACAATTTTGAATGAAAAAAAGAGAATAATCTCCCACAAAGGTATTCAAACGCTTTTAGAATCCTCCATCCTTTAATATAAGTCCCAATTTCAAAGAAGACACACAAATAGCCTCTTATGTTAGACCTAGCCCAGTTGGTCATCTTTTTCTATTTGATTATTGTTGAGAAAATAATCTTCCATAAACTTTTTTTTTTTTTTTTTTTTTTTTGAAAAGATGGTGATTTTAAAATATCCAGTAAAAAGATTGATACAAATGCCAATTTGGACCAAAAAAAAAAAAAAAAAAAGTTATATTCATCTGGACCAATACTTTCTTGATGCTGTATTCAAGAGCTGGCCCAATAGTAATCCGAAATGGTTCTATAATTACTTTTATTTTTATATTACGAGGCCTCCTTTTTTTCGGCCACCTGATACAAGGCCTCTTTAGTTGTACAAAGTTTCAAAGGTATTTATAGTACATTTAGGTAAGGGGAAAAAAAGATATTTATAGTGCATTAGTTCAATCTACTTTTGAATTTTTTGTCTCATTTTTTAATACCCTATATAACATCGGGGATATTGTTCTAGTCAATGAAACAAGTGAGAACTTACATTTTACCAAAATGAGTCATATTCCGAAGCTATTCAGAAATTGTTCCATCTATATTAAATTTCCTCAATATCCTGTGAAACAGTCAGATTGACTACGATTAGACATGAATACCTTTCATTTATTTCTTTTTTTCTCTCCTGATAACTGCATTAGCGAGACATCGACTAAAAAAGTGAGCAAGGTTAAGAATCTATATAATCAAAACAGTTTAACTTAGCGTTTGCAAATTTATCAAGTTGCTATGTTATAGCGTAGGCGAGTATTCATATCCATTCAGCTCAGTAATTATCCTGAGTATAACTCATTTTCAATTATTGTCAAATATAAGTAAAGTATAAGTCATATTTAAAACCTCCGTTGCAATGGAAATCATCAATCCCCATACTTACAACTCAATGAGATTATTCATAAGTGAGAATAATGCTGAAGGAACTGGCCCACTTAAACCACCCCCATAAATCCTCCTGACAAAATGAAAAATCAACGATTCAGATAAAAGGGCCTTTCCTGAGCCAAAAAAAAAAGATAAAAGGGCCTTTAGTGGTACAAAAGGTGAAAGAGCTAATAGCTTTGTTATTTATAAATGGGTGTAGGGAACTTTTTTAATTTGAATTTAAAAAAATGAAAGAATTGGGGTTAGAAGTTTGAAATTAATTTTTTACTCTTTTATCTTACATATTTTCTTTGTTGAAATTTTGTAACATCACTCTTCTAATTTTTGTGAATTCAACTCATAAAAAATTTTCCTCTCTTTTCTTTCCAAATCCTTCGTACCAAACAGATCTTAGAATGATTAAAATCAGGCATCTTCCTGAAAAATTGATTGAATCCCAAGTCCCTATCATTTTAGGTCAAGTTAATTTCCACCAAAGCTTTCATAAAATAAAAAAGGGACCAATTCGTCAAGATTATAAGTGATAGAACTCACAAATTAAGGACAGTAGAAATGTTTCCTAGCTCTTGCGGGACCATGCACGTCAGTCGATGACCAAAAACTGAACTACGATTAAGAACAATGCATCATCAGATTCACATTAATTAGACCAAATTGTAATCATATTCTGAACTCAAAATCAAAATGTCAGAGATGCACTACAAAAAAAAATTAGTTTTTTCCGTTGCAAAAAAGGGTTTTTCCGTCGCAAAATGCATTTGTGACGGATTTCGTCCGTTGTAAAAAACCTCGTCACAATTGCGACGGAAAATCAAAAATCCGTCGCAAATTTCGTTTTTTTTAAAATAATTTTTTTAAAAAATACATAAAAAATTATAATTTTTTTAAAAAAATAAAAATTAGCACGTATTATATAGTGATTGAAACGCAACTCCAGGTGATATATATCCTAAGGTGATTCTACGATTTTTCCTGTGGCTTCGACGGCAATGATCTCATAAAGAATTTCGAACACAATGCGCACAATAACTTAACAGATATGCACCAAAATCAAACAAGGATTCATGGAGAAAGCATGTTGGAATGATTTCTAAAAATTTTCATGTTTGAATCCAAGAAAGTGAAACACGATAACAAAAAATCTTTCTATAATTCCAAGGAGGGCACAACATGAACACAATCATTGTATTCCCATAACCAAACACAAGTATATAAACAAAATCATGTGGAATGCACAATATAGGCATAGCATGAGTTCAGATTTTCAAACCGAGACGACCAAAATTAATTTCCTCGGTGCCAATAATTGAACTCTCAAACAAAATGAAGATTAAGCCGATCAAATTAATAAAACATATATTGATACTCAAAATATTTTCCAAATAGAAAAAAAAAATTAAACCTAATGCATCATATAAGCAAATAGCAGGCAGAGGAAGTCAGAAGGAGGAGGAGGAGGATGAAAAAAGGAGGAGGACGGACCGGAGCCTGGAAGGAGGATGCATGGCGATCTGAAGCGCTGGCCGGACGGAGGAACGAAGAAAGAAGGGTGGAGGGAGAGTAAAATGGAAAAAAAAAAAATGGAGGAAGAGGAGCACTTAAGCTCGATTTTGGGCTTAAGTGTTTGCGACGGAATCCGTTTCCGTCGCAAAACCCAAAGGGATTTGCGACGGAATTGAAATTCTGTCGCTAAATTTTTTGTTTGAAAAAAAATATTTTTTTTAAAAAAATTATTATTTTTTTTAAATTATTTTTTTCAAAAAAATTATTAAATTTGTGACGGAATAATTTTTCGTCGCAAATCCACTTGGGTTTTGCGACGGAAATCCAATTTCGTCACTAAATTTTTTTTTTTTGAAAAAAAAATATTTTTCTTAAAAAATTATTAAATTTTCCGACGGAAATTTCCGTCGCTAAATTTTTTTTTTGAAAAAATATATTTTCTTGAAAAAAATTATTATTTAAAAAAATTATTAAATTTGCGACGGAATAATTTTCCGTCGCAAATCCCTGGGTTTTGCGACGGAAAAACCCAAACGAGGTTTTGCGACGGAATTGCTAAAACTTTTTTAAAAAAAATTATTTTAAAAAATTATTATTATTTTTTTAAAAAAAATTATTAAATTTACGATGGAATCCCTTTCCGTCGCAAATCCCCATGGGTTTTGCAACGGAAATCCAATTCCGTCGCAAAAATTACTATTTTGTGACGGAATTTCAATTCCGTCGCAAATACTCCTAAATTTGCGAAAATTCTGTCGCTAATCAGCTTTTTTCTAGTAGTGATGAGAGATTACATTATAGTAAGTTGAGTGGAGCCCTACCCTCGATGGATTGTGTCGTTAAGGTAATTATGCCACATATTATGCTCTGGTGTTTCTGCTATGTAGGATATTATGCCACAGATTATTCCATATGTTATCACTGAACCATCGTTGTCATAATCGTCATCAATCTTATTACTTCCCCTTTTTTAAATCTAACTCATAAAAATTTTTCTTCCCCTCCTCTCTAAATCCCTCGTAGCAAACAAACCCTATAGATGTGGCAATGATTATGGAATGAACTACCTTATATTCCTAGTTTCAGCGTATCTATCTCAAAAATATATATCAACAAATATTTGGGATTTTGACCAAACTAAAAAAAAAAAATTACCGCATTAATACACATTGGAAACTTTTTACCATACTAATGCGTATCTACGCCATCAATGGCGTGGACCTATTGTACTCAAAAAAATCAATAATATATCAATTCAAATATTTTAAAAATCAAAAAGTTTCCAACAAATATTTTAAAAATCACCCAACAGTATGTTTAAATAAAATAGTCATTAATATAATCACCCAGCAATAGTTAGAAACAAATAAACAATTCTTGTCGTCTGCGTTGACAAATCATTTGAGATATTAGGACCGGAAGATCATCCGATATGATATGTGACCACCAGCTGCATTTTCCAATTGATTTTATTTCTGTTTCTCATCAAATTTGTGTTCTTTATGTTTCGATGAACCCAGAGTTCGAGAAAGGTAGGTGTATTATAAAACTTTGCAAGCCATACTTGAAGTTTCACTTAGGCTTCATAACCATTTAGTGATTGAGAATACAAAAAAGCTCATTTTCTCTCTAGCTTTTGGATTTGAAATTTGATGAAACCAATGTTCCTTAACATTTTTTTTTTTTTTTTTGGTATGAAGAAAGTTTTGGAGGGGTTTGGCATTAGTCCCCCACAAAGGCTAGGGCATAGCCTCGGGTTCTTTGAGCACTTAATGGGGAACTTACGAGATTCGCTTACCAAAGAGTCCCAACGACGACAACGGAGATCGAACGCACATCCCTTTAGAACTTGACCAAATCCCTTACCATCTGTACCAACTCTCTTTGCCAATGTTTCTTAACAAAATGAATACATAGATTGTGTGTTTTTCAAAAAACAGAGATTTCATTGAATTAAAAATACAAGTAAACTATTCCATTTTCTTATACGAATCAAGAGTTGAAAAACTCTACAACTGGGGAGGGTGAAAGATACATACAGAATGATCCTTGTGCATGTTTGAACCATCATATACCTGCTTCTCTATAAAATGGAACAAAGCGAGTGTTAGGGAGAGATGTGGGAACTAAAAGCCAAATTGAGGTGTTTGGTGATGCTACGTGCCACCTTTACAAACCAAAAACAACATCATGATGATGTCACCTTATAAGGGAATTTGACATCCTATTTAAGTTGTTGTATCAGTCTCGCTTCCAAAATGAAACAAATTACCATATTCAGAATTGTTAAACACGATCGTCAAAGGTAGCTTTCAAAAGCCAAGCCAAATCCACTCCAACTAATTAATTGCAGGCTGTAGCTGGTTTCCACAATTTTCCTGAATACAACACACATCCATTGATGCCAATGGATGTGATAATTATGATTAAGGGCGTGTATAAAAAGCATAAAATATTAAAAATCTAACTAACACAAGACTTACTGCAATTGTTTAGGATAGAATGTGTCCTGAAGAACTTTGCTGAAGGAATTAGTTTTGGAGAAAGTAGTCATATTTTGAGGCATATGACTCCACATGCGTTGGGGAGGCTATCACTGATTTCCTTCTCTCATACGAAATAAAATAGGACTTCATAAATCAGCATCTTTGAGAAAACAGAATTTGGAGAGTAGGGGAGTCAAGCATATGAATAGGAATAGATATATTATAGGAGAGTATGTAATCCCTCTATACAAAATAATGAATAAATATTATTTTCATAATGTGTGCCGTATCTTCTTCTTCTTCTTTTTTGTTTTTTTTTTTAAACAACAACAAAAACAGAGATATAATTGGATCAAATAATGATTGGTATAGCGCAGGAAATTACCATAAAAAAATTGACTGAATTGCGTTCTCTCATTTGGCTGTACGATTCTCCAGCTTTAATTCCATTTGTTGAACTGCCTCTTCTTGCAAGTCTGAAGCATATATTGGCCAAATTCCACACTCATCTATCCCGTGATCATCCAATTTAAGATCATAATTTCCATACCAAGTTTCACCAAAGAATTCACATGTAAACTTATAAGTGGTACCCCGTCAAAGCTCCTTTGGGTTTCCTTTAATATACTTTTCATTGGATCATACCATAGATAAACATTATGTCCATTCAAATCCATGGGTTCAAGGAATCTCTTTTTATCCTCGCAATAGATCTCTTTATCTCCAAAATGCAATTTTCTCCCAATCGATGTTGTTAAAAAGTTCAAGACCGATATATCAAGAACATAACAGGAAGCAAAACCCAACAAATGGTCAGAAGAAGATGGTGCAAGCTCTATAGTAATAAAGTTCTCCTCCGTCCGAGAATATTTGAAGCCCTTTGGAATTGTGCTTCCTGGGTAACAAACTTTAACCTCATCAGAGTAGTTGTTATATATTGTTCGCATCACTTTGAAATCTATGGTCTCCAATGATGTGCAGCCATCTACATAAAAATGAGTAATGGAAGGTGGAAGTTCTGGTAATGACCTAAGTTGCCTACAATAACCCAAATCAAGTTCTTTGAGCTCTGACAGATGCTTGATGCTATTAGGCAAACCCTCCACTTTGCATCCTCGTAGTGATAGAGTCCTCAACAGTGACATGGCACTGATGTTGTCAGGGATCTCATAAACTGCACAGTGTGTCAAATGTAATTCATCTAAAGAACGCCAGACATCAAACAAAGTGAGTAAATTTGATTCACAAATTAGTCCTCCTCTAAACATGGTAAGCCTAAATTTTTTAAGGGATATCAAGCAACTTAGCTCATTTATTTGAAAACTCCTGAGAGGCCAACCGAGACATAACTCTTCAAGTTTATTGAACTGTCCAATTGGCAACTTCAATGTTTCTATGCCAGTAGAAACTAAAATTAACCTTCTCATTTCTTCTGATGACGACAAAAATTCCACAAGATTATGACAACCCTGTAGGATGAGATATTTGAGAGATTTCATATGCTTATCCCCGTGAAGACTCTTTAGTTCCCAACATCCCGTTAGATCCAGATAAGAAAGTTTAGGAAGAGATAACATAGATGGATGAATACTCCATAACCTTGTACAATATTTGAGCTCCACGATTTCAAGATTTTGTGCCATGGACAAATCAGGCAACTTCACTAAATTTGAGGAATATGAGAGATTTATTGTCTTCAAATTCACTAGATTCTGTGACAATTAAAAGAGACAAGTTACAGGGGAAAAAACCCTTGTAATTCAATTAGAATAAAAGAATGAAATATAGATCAATATATAGCTACCTGCACATCATCCCATAGTTTTGCAACTCTGCTATAACGCATGTGGATTTCAACGAGTTTTTCTGCACAAAAACCCATTGGTAGAGACGCCAAAGGATATCTTTCCCAATAAATATAGCTTAGTTTATCAGAAAGTGAATCCAGACCATTAGGAAAATATAAGTGACGATCGTCATTTAGATCACAAGGTTGGATCTTGAGAATTCTTAAATTTTTCAAGTTTTTGAAAGCGTTAGCACTCAAGGATAGGTGATCTTTTGATTCCTCTAACTTCAATAAAATGCCTTCTATTGCATCAGCTCCCTAGCATAACAACATTCAAATAATATCAAACAAGTGGAGTTTAAATATTCTACTTCAATGAAGTAATGAATGAAAAAGGAAGTTAAAGCATCTCTTACCATGCTATTTTTTAGTATATGTTGAATTTCCTTTGAATCATTTAATCGACTTCGCCTTTCAGGATGCTTTCTAGATTCCTCACGAACTATTTCTTCAGCCATTTCATGTAGCAGATCATGAATTCCTACTATATTGTCGTTTGAAATGGTTACCAGAGCTTTATTTATAAGGCCATCTATTCCACAATCCGTGTATAAGTCACCACAAGCATCAAGTATGCTTATAATAAGTTCTTTTTTCTTTCCCCATAAGAAGAATGCAATGTCTAAGAATATCTTTTTTTCTAATATGTCAAGTCCATCATAACTTACCCTCAAAACATTGTAAATTTCTGGATTGGGATGCTTCCTTAATTTCTTAAGGGCACTCTCCCATGCTTTTGTATCTCTAGAGTTCAAATATGAACCCAAAACTTTTAAGGCTAAAGGAAGGCCTCTTGCATATTCAATTGCCTGCATTGATAACTTTTCATATCCTATTTTGGGATGGTTTTGCTTGAAAGCATACCAACAAAAAAGTTGAAGTGATTCTTCCTTGCATAATTCTTTCATCTCATGTACTTCAAGAACTCCTCCACTAATTAGAACATGCTTGTCTCTACTTGTTATGATGATCTTGCTATTTGGTCCCAATGAAAGATTTTCTTCAATAAGATAGTGTAAATGCCCGGAGGTATCTACATCATCAAGCACTAGAAAAGATTTTCTCCGACTAAGCCTCCTTTGAGTGTTGGGTCGTCTTTTATGTGTGAGATTTTCGTTGTTCAATAGTATAGAGAGAATTTTTTCAAGCAAACCAGTCAATCCGATCCTTTTTGATTCCTCTCTCACATTTGATACAAAGCAAGAACTATTATATCCGGGGAAAATTTGTCAAATACAACTTGAGCTAGTGTTGTTTTACCTATCCCCCCTTACCCCAAATTCCAATAACTCTAACTTCCTCTGAATCAACTTTCATAATTGATTCAATGGTAGTCATATCTTTCTGAAATCCAGTAACCTGATCTTTTGGCTTAGTTATGTCTTTATCTTCTAGCTTTTTCCATACATTTTTGACTATGTCATCAATAAGATCAGATTCATATCTGCCATTTTGAAATGAAGAAATTATTTTCTTAACAAATCATACCGCTGAAAAAAAAAAAAAAACATGCATAAATATAATTTTTTTAAAAAAAAAAAAAATTATCGGGATAACACAAGAATGATTGATAAACTATGACAAGTTATATTAACTAAAGTACATAAAGACAAAATGCTTACGAATAATTTGAGGAATGATAACCAGATAAGTTTGCAGTGTTTTCCAAGACAAATTTCCAAAGTTTCATTAAGTCATGGTTGTACTTTTGTTCATGCTGAGCAAAAGCATCTCGATAAGATCCTTCTTGATGCCTGACATGTGATGGATCTACGTTATAGAAAACTGGAATTACAATTTGATTATTGACTCGCTTGCATTCCATGATTTTTACTAGCTCTTCTAGGCACCACCGTGAAGAAGCATAGTCTTCTGAGAATATCACCAAGGCAATTATTGAATTTTCTATTGCTTCCAGAAGCGCAATTGATATTTTATCCCCCCTCTCTAGCCTCTCATCCACATATACATCTATCTCCTCCTGTTGTAACTTCTTTTTTAGGTGGCTAAGAAATGTAGGTCTAATGTCTGAACCTCTAAAACTGATAAAAACATCATATTTTTTCTGCAGAACTTGGGAAGAAGTAGTGAGAGCAACCATTACTGGACATATAAACAAAAACTATAGGGTGTTAATTATTCCTAATAAATTTGGATGCTAATCTCTTCACTGAAGTTTCCAATAATAACATTATAACAAGCATATAACTGTTGAAATATTATATGTACAAGTCAGCCCCGTTAGATCAGTAGGGGAAATTTGATCTTTTTGCGCTTGTAAGAAATAACACTCAAGAATTTGAAACTGCACTGTATTTTAACAAATTCATTAGGCTTATTCATAAACAAGTCTTGTATTTGGAACACATTCATAATCTTTCCTGAAAATAAAGATTGGTGGCTTCAATGTGGTAAACTCTGAAGTATGACCCTTTGTTTCTATGTCCAAATGCTTATACTAAAGAAAAAATAACAGAATAAGAAAAGGAATTCTCAAGCAAGTTATTTTGGAATTGAAAGAGTAACTCTTACATCTTTTATTTTAAAAGACCATTAAAAAATAGTACAAATTATTGAATAATAACAATACGAAAAAAAAAAAATTGTAAGATCATAATAATTCTTTGTAGATTTTATTTGAATACAAAAGGCCCGGCGTGCTTCTTAGTTACTTTGATTTCATATTTTTGTGGGAAAGAATGATAAATTATCTAAATTCTACAATTTTTTTTGGCTTTTAAATTTAATAAAAGATGGAAAAAATCTTACTCGGGTTACATTTACATAAAAATAAATTGTGTAACTAAGAAAAAATTAAATTGTTGTGGAAAGTATCAAATAAAACGCATAACGAGCATTCCCGTTAATTGAAGCTGATCTAGCTGGCAGAATGAAATTCATGATATATTGAATATATTGATCATGCATCATTATAGAATATAAACAAGTGGAAACGAAAGATGGTGAAACAGGCCAATAATACAATCATAACCCAACAAAAAAGAAAAAAAAAAAAAAAAAAGAAGTCAATGTCCTAATATACCAATACCAATGCATCAAATATGTAAGTGTGCGTATATATAATGCAACTTAAATCAGAGTATTCACAATCAAGCATGAACATTTCAGCTGATCCATCAACTCTGTAATATAGGAATGAGGAAGAAGATAACCTTACCTGGATCGATCAAATTAAACCTTCACTGGCAAACTAAGAGCAATAGTGATGATGTCTGTGTAAACTAAAGCAATCCTATTTATAAGTGAAGAAGAACGTTTCTGGCAAACTTCCTTATCAACACGGGCAGTCTTTGTTAGAAAGCAAGTCTAATAATTTAAAATCGCAAGTTGGCTTCTGCACATTTCCTCCATTTGTCGAGCTCCAAAAAGAGAATAAAAAGTTAAAATAAATCTTTCCTTTGTTGACTTGACTGTTTTATAACGCCAATTGTTATCTTTTTCATCAACGAGGGCATATTCAGCTGGTAGCTAGATGTTGTGCTGGCTTAACCAGAAGAAGTTTAAGGTTTGTATCCTCAATATGCCGCTATGGTAAAATATGCATATATTAGGACTTACCAGGATATTGAACCAGATTGATGTTGCTACAAGTAAAAAGAGTTTACTCTATGGTCTCCCTCTTTCATTCAAAATTCAACAGCACATTGAAAAAGGACATTTGTTCATTACTTATACGTCTCTTTTTAATGCTTCTCTCTATAATAAAATTGATGTTTTATTGATCTCCCATTCCCTCAATTCTATTATATCAACTTTGTTTGGCAAAATATTTGTTTTTCATTTTTATATAATATATAAATAAAGTACAATTGATATGGAAATAGGGGGCGCATTCTTTTATTTTATATATGTTGACTGCAAACAGGACTTACTTACATTTTTTTTTTTTTTTTTTTTTTTTTTTTGGGTGTACTGGACGACCTACTTCCGTAATTAAAGCTGACCAATGACGAAAGAAAAAGAAAAGCTTATTTCGCGGAGGCCTTTAACTTTCAAAAGTTTATAATATAAATTAAAATATGGCTTTTGAAGGTAATTGACCCCGACAGGATGTTTCTTCTTTTGACAATTTGCACTACCTAAATATGCTTTCAATTCCTTGTTTCACACTCACTACAAAAATATTTAATATTAAATAGTTTATTAATTTATGATATTGTTTTTGACGATATGGGCACATGAAAGATGCTTACACACCCATCAACATGTTTTCCAAAATCATTATGTATTGGGCAATACTTTAGTGGGATTCATTATTGTTTTATATATGTAATAAATTTAACTTCCAAACCACTTACTTATTAGTTTTTTTTTTCTCCCAACACTTACTAGTTTAATCAACATGAAGTGCACTTGTTTAGACTCTAAATTAACTTTCTAATTACAAGCAGCTAAATTGAAACAAAATAAACTTGTACAAAAAAATTTAAAAAAAATTCTATCCCTTTAATTATAATTACTAAATAAAAAGTGTCATCAAAGTCTTGTTTTGGCATCAGCCTTTCAGGAATGAAACAAAGATTCATGTGAATAGTAAATCATTCTCTCTCTTCTCTAGAGAGAGAAGTGAAAACAATAGCTTCGCTTCCATATTTGCAAAGAAATAGTTCAAGAAATTAAATGAGCCACACCAAAAACGATTGTTGACGCCAGAACAACGGGAAGTGAGATAGAAATTAATCTCTCATCTCCACTTCAAAAAGTCCCAATTTCAAGGGGGATAAGGTTAGGAAGAATTGAGAAAGTGAAAGATGGTGAAACAGAGCAAGAACACAACCATCAATGTCCCAAAATATTTATATCAGTGCATCATGAAGTATGTGTGTGCACAATGAAAATTAAAGCACAGTATTTAGAATTATGAACGTTGCAACTGATTCATCAACTCTGTAATATAGGGGAAAAAAATGTGTGAAATCTTTTCAATCCATACTAACTCGGAGTCGGATGTGATGAATAGTTCAAGCATATGTATTATACAGAAGGAATGAGGAAGAAGATCATTCATACCTGGGATCGATCAAAGCTTTTCTGGCAAACAAAGAGCAGTAGCGATGATATCTTGTAAACAACAGGAATCCAATTTATAAGTGAAGAACGCGGTTTATGGGAAACTTCCTCCTCAATGCCGTGAGTAGTCTTTGTTAGAAAGAAACTTTTAATAATAGGGGTTGACTTGACTATTTTATAGTGCGGAGTGTTATCTATTTGACTACAAGCACGCAATTCAGCTGGTATAGGGGTTGTATGTGTTGGCTTAATAAGAAGATTTTGGGTTCAAAAAGTAAATTTAATAGGTATAAATATTTATAGATTTTATCTATATCCTAAAATCTACCCATATCTAATTATAAAATATACACTTATCAATATTATAAATGTGTAGCTATATTAAATGTTTGTTGGCAGAGTTTTGCTATCCTTATTGATCTTTCGATCAAAATCAGTGTATCTGTTTAATATGGCTCCTCATTATCCGGTGGTTTGATTAGAAAAAAAAATTGTATAATCAGTGTATAATTTTATTTTAATCGGATACAAACCGTGCCATCGCCATGAGGATTGTGATTTTTTTCAACAACTGAGCATGTGAGTTGGCTTTTTATGTATAGTTTATGGGAAATACACTTCTCATATTATAGGAGAAGTATATTTTTATATCATGGATACAAAAAAGTGTGGGTCCCATCATTTCCATGTTTGAGTTCTTTTATATATATATATATATAAAGATATATATAAAGATATGAGTTCCACAATTTTATGTGTGTACAAATGGGAAAAAACCCCTTTTATATATACAAACTAACATGCTAACTTATATCTTATATATACAAACTAATGCTACATCCTATAAATTAAATCACCTATATATAAATATATATACACACACCGTAAAAGTAGAATCACAAGCGTATATCAAAGGATGATAAGTAGAATATTCCTTGTTACAAACTCTCACATCATATCAAATTTATTGAAATGATAGAATTTCAAAGGCCCTCATTATCTTGTAAATGACTTAATTACTGTTTTGGCCAGATCAGGATTTGGCTAATCTCCATTCATACTTAGAATTGAAAGGGCATCCAGATAAGGACGACGACTTGTTGACTTAAAAAGGTAGAGTGAGAAGAGGGGCATTGTGTTGACTTGGATAGCAGCCTTCTAACTGACTTATATTCTTAAACCAATCAAATTCATTGAATAAACCCCACCATTAATTTTCTTTGACCCCACTTCTTCTGGCCGTTCCATTTACGCCCCAAACCCTGTCACAAAAATAAAATAGATCAAGCTACAGCTTTTTTTTTTTTTTTATAAAAAATAAATATTATATTACATATAGCTAGAGTTTCATTTATCCGTCCATTTAAGTTTGTGGCGATGCACTTATTCTTTCATATCATCTATTTTTCAAAAGTACATACAGCTTAATTTCAGTCCCTTTTTGTTGATGCGAGAAATCGATCCATATATATTTCTACTTTTCTTTTCATGACATTATATTTAGTTCTTGTTGATGACTAGAATAATCTCCCACAATTTTGAATAAAAAAGAGAGAATAATCTCCCACAAAAGTATTCAAACGCTTTTAGAATCCTCCATCCTTTAATATAAGTCCCAATGTCAAAGAAAAACACAAATGAAGAAAGTACTATATTCTATATGATATGTAAAAATTAGTTTTTTTTGTTTTTTTTAATTTCTTGGGGGGATTATAGATAAATCCCACATGAGGAAATTAATTATTAATGACTTTCCTAAATTTGACTTGTTACCATTGTCCCCAGAAAACTTATGCAAATTTCGAGCAAAAAAGACAAGAAAACTTGTACAAAAATTAGTTGTAAATTTCCAAGTTCGACTCGGAAATGAAGCATGAAAACTTGTAAAATTATATTGTCTCTTTTCCTGTGGTTTAGGATGTAGCTGAGAAATTTTTATAAGGATAATTATGTTGATTTGTGTTTTTAAAGATGATTTCATACTAAGACTCAGAACTCCGTCAAATATTGTAGGAGTTCTTTTAATTGATATTAGATATAAAATGATTGGCCTTAAGGTGAGTTGTTGGGGAAAAACAACAAAAATAGAAAGAAAGAAAGAAAAAAAAAAAAAAAAAAAACAAAATAAGAAGGAAGGTTAACCAGTTTCGCTCGTGGCTTTGTGGCACGTTCTTTGGGAACATTACATGTGGTTTTGGGTTCGACACTTCGGTATATTACTCTCTCCGGTTCCTTAATATTACAAGATATATACCCTATGAGTTACTTTAAAGCACCTCTCTTTTAAAACGTCCGTGTTTGAAGGGTCAGACACTCTTATAAATGGAGAGAGTTTGACTGTCTTACCACTATAAAAGACAT
Source organism: Acacia acuminata (assembly GCA_019022655.1). NCBI lineage: Eukaryota > Viridiplantae > Streptophyta > Magnoliopsida > Fabales > Fabaceae > Acacia > Acacia acuminata. The sequence goes on along the minus strand of JAFJYI010000266.1, from coordinate 70,585 downwards.
CCTAAAGTTTGAGATGTAGGGGTTAAACATTCTCACAAATGGAGAGGATTCGATTCTTTTGGTTGTCGTAGCACTAGAAGAGACATCTTAGAATTTGAGATGTATAGGTAACGATTAGGTTGAGGTGGAGGCGTATATGCTACTCAATTCTGAATTTTCCTAAAAATAGATTCAGATTTTTAAACAAGTCCTCTCTTAAAATTTTTATATATAAAACAAAAAAGACCACTCTCAGGTTTTGAGCATATGAATTATTTAAGTTTCACAATTTTTGTCGGTATTTTGAGATTCCATGAGCATATGAATTAAACAAGGAAGCTTTGAATTGTTTGACAAAAAAAAAGTAAGCTTTGAATTAAACAGAGAAAAGGAATATACTAGGAAGTTGGTTCTTATATTGATCCCTGAGCCTTGGTTCACATTTACCGAGCAGGATTGGATTTTCAAAAATATTTAAAGATATCATCCTAAAAGCACTATAGTTCTTGTTGATTACTAGAATAATCTCCCACAACATTTTTAGAATATTTTTAAGTGGGTCTAACACCCTAAAAGCACTTTAAAAAATATTTAAAGATGTTAGACACATCAAAAAGTATTTTATGGCATTGATACATCTAAAAAAACACTTGAGAGTGTTGTAAGCACATTAACCCATTATCACATGGAAGGTTTAGCTAATGATCTTAGAAGCATATTTATAAAATAAATAAATCATAAACAAATAATCTCGTCATCATATGCATAAATTATACACAAAATTCTCATGAATTTGAGGGATACCAAAATAACTTTATTTCCTTTAAAACATGATAAAGGATCCTCCCAAAAACAAAAACAAAAAAGAATCCCTTTAGATACCAAAATTTAAGCAAATAATCCTTTGTTTTTAATTACTCCTCTTAGCTTAATCTAAGACTGAATTAACTAATTTGATTGTTTTAGTTAAATTAGTTAATATGGTATATTTTTCTAAAACACACTAATTATCTTCCTTAATTCCCTCCCTCTCTCCCTCTCTCTCTCTTCTTGCTAGGCACATGTATCCTCCTATTGGTGATGATTCTATTTGAGGCACTTAATCGCTAAATGTGTAAATGTGTTCATCTCTTTCAGTGATGATTCAAACCTTAATTTGACACGCTATGAAAGATGAACCCTTTTGTTAACCCCCCCCCCCCGAGCAGGCTGTTGGTCATCCTTTTCTATTTGATTGTTGTTGAGAAAATAATCTTCCATAAACTTTTTTTTTTTTTAAAGAAAAGATGGTGATTTTAAAATATCCAGTAAAAAGATTGATACAAAAGCCATTTTGGACCAAAAATAAGAAAAATGTTATATTCATTTGGGCCAATACTTTCTTGATGTTATATTCAAGAGCTGGCCCAATAGTAATCTGAAATGGTTCTATAATTATTATTTTTTGTTATATTATGAGGCCTCTGTTTTTCGGCCACTTGTTACAAGGCCTATTTAGTTGTACAAAGTTTCAAAGATATTTATAGTACATTTAGGTAAAGGTCAAAAAAAAAAAAAAAAAAAAAAAAAAAAAGATATTTATGGCGCGTCAGTTCATTTCCAGGTCGGTAAATTCTGATTAAATGGATGTAAATCCTATCCGCAACATTTGATCCCCACCTTACCTAAGCTTTTCTTTAGTCCAATGTTTTTAAAAAAAAAAAAAAAAAAAACTGAAATTTGTGTATCTTGTCTGTATGTAATAAATGTTAATTTTATAATTTGAGATTAATAAATTTGGAACATTAATAAATTCGAAATTAGGCAATTTTAGGCTTTCCCGGATGAATTCCATTTCATGATGAGTCGATTCCAGCATATTTATTAGTGGTTTCAACCTTCACAGATTCATTAGGCAAATTGGAATAAGAAGAGACAAGAAAGATTAAAACTTTAAAAGGACTAAACTTAAGTCAAGTTTGTCCAAGTAGCAGATTGAAGTGTGCCACGTGTTTTAATTTTTCCACGTTAGCACTTGACCCTCACACCCCATCTAACCACTGCTAATCCTAAGAATCTCTGGAAAAGTTTTCTGAATAACTGGATCTCTTACAAACAGATTATTGAACTTGGTAGAATTAAAGGACCTAAAATTTGTAAAAGGCCAAGATTTTCTGTGTATAAAAACATATAACATCGAATAATTAAGTTTTTTTAACAACTAAAATTGTCAAACAGAAACATTTCACTGATTTTGCATATTATTGATAACTTGACCCCAATATTAGTTCATGAAAACACTTATAAAACTACGATTTGTAATCTTAGACCTCATGCAATACACGGGTTTAAAAGATTTAGTAGTAATAATGAATTTTGTTATCAGAGTATGTAATAGTATTAAATAAGGCTTAGAGAATGGAGCAAAAAGTTGTAGGGTAAGAATCATAAACTAGTTGAGAAGAGGAGGTGGTGGGATATGGTAGATAGGGAAGAGCAGTTGAACAATACATTACATTGGCACCTTATTATCATAATCATCATCATCATTCTCTTCTTTCTTGTTCTTCCTCTCCTTTTTGCTCTCTTCTTTTAGTTGTTGGACGCTCAAGATGCTCGCATGCCGGAACTTCTTCCTCAGTAGCCTCGCCAAGCAAACCAGTTCGACCCCGTCTCAGATCACCACCACTTGGTCTCCGTTGTCTCTCCCTTCTATTGACACCGAACTCACCTACGTATTGTAGGAAACTAATCAGAAACGCGGAAGCGTATCGTACCACGCGATATAGGAAAAGTTAAAACCTTCATCGTTTTGATTACTTGGAAAGATGCAACGATCTGAAGCAGCGATCTGAAAGCCTCTCTACGAACAGTCCTCGTCCGCTCTATGATCGATCTTCCAAACTATCTCTCGAGGGGAATAGGATGGTTGTGTGGGCAACCGTTCAGATGATGAACGTCTGCCTCTAGGGTTTTCTTTCTGATGAGAGCCTCCTTATGCGTCTATGTTACCGTCACAAGAGGTGAGAGTAGGGTTATATGCTACTACACCCAGTGGCGGAACCAGGAAAATTTTTTAGCCCGGGCCAAAAATAAACATGTTGAACTACTCCCTTTAATTCTTATTATAAGACACCAACTAACAAGTATATTTGGTCCTTTTTATAAGGCACTTGCTTGTTTCTAAATAACATTAAATATTTTTATGTATACTCATAATTGAAAAGGTAGTGAGTGGGAGTAATAATTAATAAAAATTAATTATTACTCTTTTTTTGAGCAAAAAAAAGAGTAATAATTAATATGATATTAGAGTTTAGTATAATTAATAGAGATAATATTAAAAATTACTCACATTTTAAGACAAATTTAATGACTTTAATTATTTTTATTGACTTGTGAGAATTGTTAGTTGGTTTCTTAAATAAAGACCAGAGGAGTATTTACTAAATAGTACTCCCTCTAGTCCTTATTATAAGACACCAACTAATAAGTTTATTTGGTTTTATAAGGCACTTGCTTGTTCCCAATAAGCATTAATTATTTGTTTCTATGTCTACCCATAATTAATTAGGGTAGTGTGTGAGAGTAATAATTAATATAATATTAGAGTTTAGTACAATTAGTAGGGATAATATTGGAAGTTACTTAAATTGTAGGGTAACTTTATTGACCTTAACTTTTTTTATTGGTTTGTGAGAAAAGTTAGTTTGTGTCTTGTAATAAGGACTAGAAGGAATATCAAATAACCTTGAAAATATAAATAAATAATAATTGATAATTATAAATCAAAACAATATTTAAGATGATACTAACTTTTTCGGTATCTCACACAAGAATTTTACTTTCTTTTCATAGCCCAATGAATAATAAAACAAACATTATCTTTACAGAGAAGATAAAAAAATTAGCTGGAGCCAAATTTGTGACCAAATAAAATATCATATCATAAATACATATATATTTTCACAAATTTTATAAGATCAGTCGAGGCCAGCTGGGGCCAAGGCACCAGCTGGCCATCACATGGTTCCGCCAGTGACTACACCCAAAACCTAACCTTAAACCACATGGGCCATAGAGTTCTTGGGCTGTAGTCTCAATTAAGCCTTATTGGGCTTAAGTGACTAAAGAGCACATAAACCCAACAATCTCCCACTTGCTTTTTAAGATACAAACTTGAGTTCGTAAACCCAAGACCATGTAGCCCATAAGCCATCATCATCGATAATATACCTCATCCCTTGTCTCGAGCTAGCACTGGGATCTACCATTTGTCATTCATCAAGGCTCATGATAATCTACACAAGATTATCTAGTTTGGTGCTACTCCACTAAAAGCCCGAACGTGATCTCCAAGAATAATGACACTTATAACAAGAATATGCATGACCCCTTTATAGAATGTCTATAACTTGATTGACTAGTATTCTGTAACCCAATCAATTATTTATTCCCTTGACTTTAATAGTTTCTCTAATGGATTACATGCACTGGCCAGTGTCTTTAATATCCAAGTACCGAAACATATCAATGGGACATTTCCTATAAATTCCATCTTGTTTATCTCATAAACACTGATAACCAAACAGTCTCAATCCCAAAATACCGAGTTGTTGGCCGTCATATAGATCAAACCTCACCCGTTGGTAAATCAAAGAATGGAAACTATTCGACTACCTATTTAAAATAAACTCAGGATTAAGAGCAACTACATGACTATAGTTATCTGAAGATTTGATTCCTTATGACAGAAAGAACAACCTTAATTAAATTTCTCCTTGATCCATTCAATGTAAGTATTAACTCACACCAATATTTTATAATGATTCAGAAAAAACCATTTCATAAAATATTGCAGCCTAAATAAAGTGCCCAACTTAATTTAATAGTCAGAACCAATTCATCAATTGTGAGAACCTATGACCATGTCCTCTATGAACGTATTCATATGATCATATACTCCACAATTGATCCGACCTTAGAGTTTGTAAATAGTGTGCGAAATAAATGAAAGACACCTCATTTATTAACATTCAGAAAAAAAAATGCAATGTCATAATGTCTTGCTCAAAAAGCACAAAATAACAAAGTGAAATAACAACTACCTAAAGCTATAGCAAATCTGGAATCCTCCTAAGACCCATAGATGAAACATGCCTCTCGAACACATGTTCAGGCAAACTCTTAGTAAAAGGGTCAGCAAGGTTCTCGTCTGATACTATCTTTGCTACCAATGTATCTTCTCTTTTAATTATTTCTCGGATCAAGTGGTACTTCATCTATATGTGTTTTTGTCTCTTGTGACACCTTGGTTCCTTGGACTGTGCTACTGCCCCATTGTTGTCACAGTAAAGCGTGATAGGACAATCAACACCTGATATCACCTGAAGGTCCGTTAGGAACTTCTTTAACCATGCAGCTTTCCTTTGCGGCCTCGGCGCTACATACTCAGCCTCATTGTCAGAGTCAGCCACACATGATTGTTTTACACTTCTCCAACAAATGGCACCGCCATTAAGGGTGTACACATATCCTGAGGTGGACTTATTTGAGTCAATATCTCCTTGGAAATCTGAGTCCGTATAACCAATGGTTTCAAGACTCCCACTCGAATAGACCAACATATAATCTCTCGTTCTCCGTAGGTACTTGAGTATATGTTTAACCGCTACCAGTGTTCCTCTCCGGATCGATTGGTACCGGCTTACTACTCCCACCGCATAGCGTATATCCGGTCCGGTACATAGCATAGCATACATGAGACTACCTACTCTGAAGCATAAGGTATCCTACTCATGTGTTTTCTCTCTCGGGAGTTTTAGGAGATTGCTTCTTAGAGATGAATCCCATGCCCGAAGGGTATAATTCCCCTCTTGGAATTCTCCATGCTAAACCTGGCAAGTATTTTGTCAATGTATTTAGCCTGGGATAATGCCAAAACCCTATTCTATCGATCTCGCAAGAGTTTAATACCAAGAATATAATTGGCTTCCCCCAGGTCCTTCATATCAAAATACTTGCTGAGCCAGGTTTTTATGCCTAACAATACCTCTGTATCATTTCCGATAAGGAGTATATCATCCACATGAAGTACCAGAAAAGATACCGCATTACCTTGGATCCTTTTATACACACACGGCTCATCAGGACTTTTCTCAAAGTCATAAGATTCAATGGCTTGATCAAATCTGATGTTCCATGATCTGGACGCTTGCTTAAGTCCATAAATGAACCTTTGCAACTTGCATACCATTTCTTCTTGCCCTTTCGCTATAAACCCTTTTGGTTGCTGCATATAGATTTCCTCTTCCAAATTTCCATTTAGAAAAGCAGTTTTGACATCCATTTGACAAATCTCATTATCGGGATTTGTCAAGAACACTAAGAGAATCCGGATGGACTTGAGCATGGCAACCGGCGAAAAAAGTTTCATCATAATCCATACCTTCTTTTTGGGAGTACCCTTTCACCACCGATCTAGCTTTGAAGGTTTCAACCTTCCTGTCCAATCCTCTCTTTCTCTTGTAAATCCACTTACACCCAATGGGTCTTACCCCTTTAGGTGCATCTATAAGAGACCAAACTGAGTTGGTATACATAGAATCCATTTCACGATTCATAGCCTCAAGCCATTCCTGAGCATCAACATCTCCAGTGCTTCGTCATAACTCGTGGGATCACCATCTTCTGCAATGATGTCATCCTGATTTGACTCACCCAACAAGAGATATCTTGCAGGTTTACGAATCAATCTCCCACTACGACTTTGTCGCACTTAATGTTGTGCATCTACAGGGGGTCCACATTTTGTGGGTTAAAAATTTCTAGATGAGGACCCTCATTAAGTGGTTCAATCAATTCATGATTTTGTTCTTCATTAAGTTCATCATCATGCTGAACTTCTGGTTCTGTCTCTGGTTCCTGTGTATATATCGCTAGTAGATTCTAACAACTACTATTCGTTTATTGTTTAACAATCCATTAGTTATCTTTACAAGGCTTACGATGGGCAAGATTCTTGTAAAACTAATATTGTTAGTTTGGGCCTTCATTTCCATTGCCAGAGCCTCGATGGGAGGGTTCACGATTTTACCAAAGTTCAATGTATTTAACCATTGTTTACTTTCAAAATTATCTTTAGTATCTAAGTGTTGCCGACGATGGACCGTACAAAAACTTTACTAAAATTTTGAAAATATTAAGGTTTAATCTAGCGAAATCCGATTATCCTTATCCGATGGGGCTTTTTTTTTTGATATTGGAGAGGGGAAAGGGAACGGGAAAGGGGAGGGAGGCGGGATCGAGCCTGCAACATAGGGAAAGCCAGCTCTAGGAGCTGGGTTGGCAACCATTGCGCTACTAAGCGCAACCCCTTATCCGATGGGGCTTCAGCGATAACCATTTCACTAATAAACCCACAATTGGGACCCGTATGTTTTAAAATTAAAAGCTTAATTTAAAACCTTCACACATTCAATATTTTAAATTTAGAATTTTTAATTTCCAAGAATTTGTTCATTTTAGATTATTCTTTGTCTCGAGATTAAAAACTTTAATTGAAATCATTTGGTATCTAAAATCTAATCATGATTGGCGAGTGTGCTTCACATGATCATTTTAAATAACCCACAAATTACTCTCAAAAATACAATTCTCTTAGGAAATTTCCTAGATTATTTATCCAGATTTTAATTCCACAATTAATTAATCCAATTATTATTCTAGATTTTAATTTAAAATCATAATAATTGATAATTAATTTAGTGGATAACCTAAATAATCTCGCATAATAACTATCATACTAGTCGATTGAAAACATAATAGTTATTATGCTATTATGACATGTGATTATGCAACAATATAACATCTTCCTATTCTATATGGCATGTTATTACAAACATCATGTTAATCGTAAATATAATTCATACAATTCAATAAAAGCATTAAATAATTAAATAAATAACTTTAATCCATGGCTTTCCTATAAAAATTTAAAAATAAAATTTACAACTTTGGAATTCCTCTTTCGTCCAAATTTATAGCATCTGTCTCAAGCCCCTTTAGGGTATCTATGGCCCAAAAGCCCAAAGACCCAATCCTTGGCTAGAAACCCTAGAACACAAAAGAGGAACCCTAGCCTTCACTTCGCCATGCCATCAGCCGAAGTCATCTTCTTCGCAGTTTCTTGATCTCCAACTTTTACGTAAATTCAAAAAATATATAGAAATTCCAAAAAAGAATAAAAACAGCAAGTAGGAAATCTAATCATATGGGATTAGCTTCCTTATTACAAATCAAGAAATACACGAGAGAATCTAACCATGGATTAAAGCGATTAATCGATTGAAATTAAAACTAATATCAAATATGAATTATAAACGAATAATTACCATGAAATAAATAACAAATATAGAAAAAGATGCCATATTTTCAAAAATAATTTTCGAAAAGAATCACATGAAATATAAATTAATATCAAAACTCGGTTCTTTTCCTCATCGCTCTTGGCTCTGATGCCAATTGTAGGAAACTAATCAGAAACGTGGAAGCGTATCGTACCACGCGATATAGGAAAATTTAAAACCTTCATCGTTTTGATTACCTGGAAAGATGCAACGATCTGAAGCAGCGATCTGAAAGCCTCTCTACGAACAGTCCTGGTCCGCTCTATGGTCGATCTTCCAGACTATCTCTCGAGGGGAATAGGATGGTTGTGTGGGCAACCGTTCAGATGATGAACGTCTGCCTCTAGGGTTTTGTTTCTAATGAGAGCCTCCTTATGCGTCTATGTTACCGTCACAAGAGGTGAGAGTAGGTTTATATGCTACTACACCCAAGACCTAACCCTAAACCACATGGGCCATAGAGTTCTTGGGCTTTATTCTCAATTAAGCCTTATTAGGCTTAAGTGACTAAAGAGCACATTAACCCAACACGTATACATACATACATACATACATGCCGATATTATTCACTTTCATATCATCGCTAATGCAAAACAGTCTTGGAAATCGGTGTAAATACAGTCGTGTAAAAAGTTCAAGACCTATTAACTTTCTACGTCGATTGCTCGGTGATATATAGCTGGTGTTGATGGCAAAAAACCACACTTACTACACCGGTTAATGTAGCCAGAGACACTAGGAATTAATTGTTGGCACATAAAAGGTATCAGGAAGAGTCCGTGAACGAAGTGGAGTTTTGTTTTTGGAAAATATTTATATCAAGTTTCTTCTATTTATTTCGTTAACTTCTCTAAGTACATATCATCATGTGTTTTATTTTCAAATTATTATTATTTAACTTTAAACCTATATATATATATATATATATTAAAGATATAGGTCATGTCTAATTGGAAAACTTGATTTGATAAAGAATTTGATGTTAATATATCTTTTTATTTTATTATATAAAAAAGGTTACAAGTTTTCACTATACACTATATATATATTCTAAGCCTACAACTTAATAGGCTTTTTTTTTTTTTTTTTTTTTTAAAAAAAAAAAGTAGGCAAACAGGTAAAAAAAAAAAATGAACTATTGGGCATATTATTAGCTAACAACAAAATTAATGCAATCAAAGGGAGTATGTAAAGTTTAGGACTTCACATCAATTTTATGTAATATTTGTGAAAATAAAAATAAAATTCATATCCTTCATTTATCCATAAGTATAAGTTTTAAATAATTGATTTGCATTGATTAAGAAAATAGTTAAAATTAATTAAAAATGATAATTGTGTATCTTTTTTCAACTATGTAGATAATCTCATTATGCCATTTCTCATAAACCTATATGGGCCATTGATTGGGAAGAGAGGAGAAAAATCTAAAGAGTATAACTTAATGATGTGACCTTTCACATTGATTAAACGAACATGATTTAAAAATTATAAGTGTTGATAAGAAAATGGATAATAAAAGAAACTTGACCCTAAAAGAAGTAAGAAGGAGTAATATTTAATGTATTCATGTCAATTACAAATATTTCATTAGAGATATAATAATAAAGATAAAATAATATTATTTTCTATCTGAATGGGTCAAATTTGTGTATTAATTATTGTGCCCAATTGGGATTTGGGAGTATCTTTCTCAAAATGTTTTTTTTTTTTTTTGGCATTTACATGAATTTAAACTTGAGACCTTGTACTTAAGTGGTTAGAGCCCTTCTACCATGAATAACATTTTATGATAATTTATCCTTCAAGCACTATGTATACCATACTATATAGGAGTATCCTTTTTTTGGGCAAGGTATATATATATAGGAGTTTCCTTAAAATAAAAAGCATAAATTTGATATATTCTCAAAATATCCAATTAATTGTTCTCCATTTATTTATCTATACCTATTTTAATTTAAAAATATCTAGTAGATTATATTACTATTTATAAGTTAATAAATAATATGTGCCTTCTCACAACAATGCAATATCTGCAAGACAAATTAATTAAGAAGAATATAATTACCCCAAGTTACATTAAAATTAGTTTCTGGCCAATTCCTACTACTTTGTTCATTATTTTTAGTGTGGTCCAGATAGAGGTGGAAATAGGCCAGGCCCCTATCAGGCAGCCTACAGCCTGGCCTGTTTAGGGCTTGGTCTGGCCTGGCCTGTTTGTTAAAAATGTCAGGCCAAGGCCTATTTAAAGACCTAAATGTGTAAATAGGTCAGGCCTGTTTAGTTAAAGCCTGGCCTGCAAGCCTTCAGGCCTGGTCTGTTTATACATCAAATAAATATAATTATATTTATATAATATAAATAATATAATATAATATTTATTGTTTTTATTCTTATATTCTACCAAAAGCCTACATTTATATAGTTTTTTATAGGCTTAAAGTGAACAAAGCCTTTTTATGGCCTCCAAAGCCTACATTATAAAAGGCATTTAAAAAGGCTTCAGGCCCTACTAGGCCTTACGAAGGCTCAGGCCTGAGCCTTAAAAAAAGCCTGCATTCAGGCTTAGGCCCAGGCTCAAGCTTTCCACCCCCATTACAGGCTCATGCCTATTTACCCAAAGCCTAGCCTGGCCTGGCCTATTTCCATCCCTAGGTCCAGGGACTACTCGTACACTTCAACGACTAGAGGATGAATAATTAATTATTGGTGACCAACATTTTTAATTACAGCTAATAATCGTTGATTAATAATTTTGCTTTTAAAGTAGCTCACTAACTACCATATATAATTTTTCTATTATTAGATTACTTATTCCTTTGATGCGCATTCAGTTCCATGATGTAGCATCACCAAGATGGCAAGAATAACACTAACTATATTTCTTTCTTTGCTGGATTTTGATTAATTTATTAGAAATGTAAATCATTATGTCACACTGCTTCATAAACTAATATTTTTGGTAATCTCAGCATCAAATTAATTGTTGTGCTGGTGGGCTTGCGCACATATTTGTGTGTATATATCTTTCTTTGTCTGCGACTTCTTTTTTGGACAAATATGAGATATTCATTAAGAGTAAAAAAGGAGGGTACAGCAACAGAGAGGCGACCACGAGGGAAAGCCATCAAGCACAAGGGAAATTACACATAACACAAGACGACAAATAAAAGAAAGGAACATTACAAGACAAACACGGAAACCACGGAAAGGAAACAACGGAAAGCCAAAAAATGACGGATAACGAGAGAAAGCAAAAGCAAAATATCGCAGTCAACCGGTTCCTCGTGTCCGGAGCTTGAGGACGCACGTTGAGTAGACTTCCTGATGACTTTCAAGTCTTCATCCAGCACTGAACACAAAGGAGGTAAGGGTAAGGTTACCCACCCAATAGGGCACACCTCCTTATCAATAAGAGCAGCTAGAGTGTGTGCTGCTTTGTTCCCCTGGCGGGGAGTGAAACGAACCGAAAGACTGGAATCTGACTTAAAGAGCCTCAGGATATCCTCAAGAATGCCTCGAGCTTGCCATTCGCCGAGAGATGGTTCACCACTTTCCATACAGTGCACTAGGAGTTGACAATCCGATTCGAAAATGAGGTTTTTGTTCCCCGGATCTTGAGCAATCATCAAAGCACGTTTCATAGCAAGAGCCTCGGTCATGAAAGCGACGACAAAGATTTTATTTTATCAACAAAAGCCCACCTCATATATCCCCATTGATTTCTACATATGATACCAATGGCCTGCCGGTGATCTTTGGGTCATGGAAGGCTCCGTCGGTGTTAATTTTTAAGCTCAAGCGCGAGCGGAGGTTCCCACTTAATAGCACTCTTCAATAACTTATCCAGGTTCAAGCCATCAATTACAGGGGTGTGCGCTTTATGGAATTCATTCAATGACTAGGTAGCCCTTCAAATCACACTTGCTGGATCAGGGGATGCGGCATTGAAGACAACCTCATTCCTTTCCTTCCATATGTACCAAAGAAGCCAACATGTGTATGCAATATCAAGTTTTGTGAGGGGGCTGGTAGGATCCAGGAGTTCTATCCACCACTTTTTAAAGTTCAAAATTTGATCTGGGGTGTGTTTTAATGTCAGACTACACCCAAACCAAACACATCTTACCCATGCACAATGAAAGAAGAGATGCTCCATAGATTCGCTCTTGTCTTTGCGAGATGGGACATAGATCCGTGGAGCTTCTTTTTTTTTCCTAATAAGGGTTGCATTGGTAGCTAGCGCATTAGACAAGAGTCTCCGGATGAAATTAATTACTCTAGGCGTTACTTGCACTTTCCAGCTTTGCTTCCAAATGGCGCTGTTCATGGCCACCGAAGGCCCAGATATGTGCATATTGGGGGGACAGAGGGAGTCGGTGAGATGATAACCTAGTTTGACCGAGTATGAACCATTTGTTGCCAAGGTCCACACTACTTTATCCTTAGAAGGCAGGCGAGGAATTGGAATGATTGAGATGGCCTCCGCTTCTTGAGAAGTTATGAGGTTGCTCACCGGGTGAAGTTCCCAATTTCGATGCACGTTTGAAATAAGCGTAGCTACCTTTTGATCGGATTGTTGAAGCACCTCATTTTCTGTGTGTAGTTTTCTTGGTGACAGGGAGGGGATCCAATTATCTTGCCAAATTCGTACAGACTTACCATCACCAATTTGCCAGCACAAGTCTTTTTTGATGAAATCACGACCCGCTAGAATGCTCGACAAACTCCAGGAGGCTCGGTGGCCTTTAACTGCATCAAGAAAAGAACAGTTAGGAAAATAAAGACCTTTCAAGACCCTTGCCCACAAAGCATTGGGATGTTGGAGAAGACGCCAAGCCGTTTTTGCAAGAAGTGCCTCATTAAATTTAGAGAAGTCTCGGAAGCCCATGCCCCCTTCGGCTTTAGCTTTGGTTAGTTTGTGCCAAGCTACCCGGTCGTCTTATTCGACCACCCCACCGAAGTCGGCCACCGACTATTAAGTTCTTTACAGGTCTTGGCCGGGAACCTGAAGCAGGTCATAGGGTAGATAGGAATGGCATTTATCATGACTTCTCGTCCTGCAAATGACAGGTGTTTGCTGCTCCAACCTAAGACCTTTTTGCTTACTTTCTCCTGGACGTAGGCAAGAGCCTGATGCTTAGTTTTACCCCAAACACTAGGGATGCCCAGATATTTGCCTTGATCCAGGCTCTCTCCGATGCCGAGAGTGTCACAGATATTTTGCCTTAGTGGTTGTGGGGTATTTGCAGAGAAGACAATGCTGGATTTTTCCAAGTTGGCAAGCTGGCCTGAGGCAGTGCAATAGGACGTGATGATTCCAGCCAAAGCTTGGCAATTCCACATATCTGCATGCATGAAAAACAAGGCATCATCTGCGAAGAAATTATGAGATATTATCGGGCAGGCGGTATTTAGTTTGATCCCTAAGAGCCTTCCTTGATAGATAGCATTATTAATCATACATGAAAGAGCTTCTAGGGACAAAATAAATAGGTAAGGCGACAGAGGATCCCCTTGGCGGAGTCCTCTTCCAGGGCTTATGGAAGCGATTTTTTCACCTGCAATACAAAGATTAAGGTGAACTGATTCCACACAATTCATAACAAGATCAACCCATCTCAGAGAGAATCCAAATTTTAGTAGCACCTGTCTTAAAAAATCCCATTCAACCCTATCATAAGCCTTGCTCATGTCCAATTTTAAGGCAAATTCACAATTATTTCCTGTTTTTCTACGCCTTAAGTAATGGAAGACTTCATGAGCTATAACAATATTATCCTGGATAAGGCGACCGAGCACAAAGGCACCCTGGTTGGGATTAACACATTTATCAAGACAGCATTTCATCCTATTTGCCAATACTTTTGATATGATTTTATAAGAGAAGTTACAGAGGCCAATAGGGCGAAAGTGAGATACCAACTCAGGTTTATCCACCTTGGGGATGAGAGTAATATTAGTCCCATTTATATCTGCAAGAGGGCGGTTATGCTCAAAGAACTCGTTGACCATATTAACAATTGAATCCCCTACCTCTTCCCAAGAAAACTGGTAGAATTTACCTGAGAATCCATCCGGTCCTGGGGCCTTGGAGCCCCCTAAATCAAATGCAGCTATACGGATTTCCTCTCTTGTTACAGGTCGAAGAAGTGCCTCATTAGCAGAATCATCAATTGTGGCCGTGATTGAGTCAAGAACATTTGAGAAAGGGCGAGGTCCCGAAGGAGAGAATAAATTAGTAAAATAATCGGTGAACAAATGATTTATGATGTTTTTATCTCTAGTCCACATTCCACTTTCATCCTTTATACTCAAGATTGTGTTCCTTCTCCTTCTAAGGACAATAGTAAGATGGAAGAATTTGGAGTTTTTGTCTCCCGATGTAAGCCGGCGATGCGTGAACGTTGCCACCGAATTTTCCTCTTGGTCCATCAGGTCCTCAATACGCTTTAGAATTGTCTACTCTTCCTGCTTACTCGCCTCAATTGATACCCTTGTTGAACAGAAGAAAGAGTGGATTTTAAATGTTCAATCATTTTTTTTTCTATTTGGAAAATTAAGTTTGCTCTAATTTATAAGATATTTTCTACAATTATTTAAATTTAGAGCAAAGTGATTAATAGCATTGGTGTGTTGAACTAAGCCGGTTCCCGGCTCTCATGAACCACATGCATATAATCATTATGAGCAGTCAATAATCCTCAAACTTGAAAGGTTTACTTTTATTAGAAGAAGCATAGTTAAAGTTAACAAACGAGGAGATGATGATCGGATCCCATAGGATCAATATGGAAGACTTGAACAAATGGAAAATTATGACAAAAGATATCATTCCCCATAGCCCGGTCAATTCTTTCCCGATAGTAGCCTCGCCCGATCTTTTGTTGCACCAAGTAAACCACGATCCATTGTAGCCCGAGTCAATCGAGGAACAATCGGCAATAAACTTTTGAAAGTTAAGGATTTTCCTTATAGTTCTTTGATCACCACCCTGTTTTTCCTGATGTGAGGTAATATCATTGAAGTCTACCAAACAAATCCAGTTCTCCGCCCTACACTGAGCGAACTTGATAATATTATCATAGACGATGAGGCGGTCCTTTTCAGTTGGAGGGCCATAAACAAATGAAATATACTGGGGGAACTTAGTGGAAGCGTTGAAGACTGAAGTGTGAATTGCATTAATGGATGAAGAAAGAATGTTCACAGTAGTCTCCTTTTCCCAGAATAAGGCCAGGCCACCACTTAGCCCTATAGGATCAACAATCCATTCTTCGTCAAAGCCACAGCGCTGTCTGATACGGCTAACATAACTTCGCTTCTTCTTTGTCTCCATGATGAAGACGATGTGAGGTTTTTGTTTATTACATGTTTCCCGAAGGTGCTTCACTATCAGGGGAACCCCTAACCCCTGACAGTTCCAGGCTATGAGACTCATGGCGAACCGATGGCTGCTTGGTGGCAACCATCGGCGTTGTTCAAAGGGTCGGGGAAGGGCCAAGTTGGAATTTTGGGAGGTAGCTTGCCAAGAATCCAAAGGCGATAGAGAGATGGATGGGGAATTAGGAGTGGGCTGGGTTCGTTGCACATTACGTGGGCTTTTTTTGGCCCGAATGGATTTTTTGGTTTTTTGCACATTTAGTCGTTGGGTTCCACTTAGATTGGGTTCAGGGTTTGCACAATGGGGATCGGGTGTCTGTTCCTCAATATAGGTAAGCCGCTTCTTTGGGTGATTTGGGCGTTGCTTTTCATCAAGGGGATCTGGAGGACGTTTAAGATTGATCTGCCTTAACCCTGTAGTAACGGCCGTGACCGGTGATAGTCCCATAATCTGAGTAAATGCTTTGGTTTTCCTTCTTTCTCGCTATCGGAGATTCAACCGAGATAGGCGTTGATTGATTGCAAGAAATCCGAGTTGATGAACTTTGTTGATCCGAGGATTCCGAATCGGATCGAATTATGATTGGAGATTTCTCAGATATCGGCATCTTGTGTGGAGGCGCTAATTTAGAATGGAATCGCGGCTCATTGGGATCCTCATTATGGCTCATTAATGGGATTCCGGATTTGGCGCCTTGAGAGTTGTTATTTCCAGAAATATGATCCGAGGATTCTGAAATTAGGATCAGAATTATGATTGGAGATTTCTCAGATATCGGCATCTTGTATGGAGGCACTGATTCAGGCTGGAGTCGTAGATTTGCAGGGGTTAATTCCATGATTTTTGGCGGATAGGAAGGGAGAGATCGATTCTGGGTATTCTCCTTTAATGCGTGATCAATGCAAGGATTACCGTTGGGATCCTCATAATGGCTCATTATTGGGATTCCGGTTTCGCACCGAGAGTTGTTTGTTTCCGAAATAGAGGGATTACCGTTGGGATCCTCATAATGGCTCATTATTGGGATTCCGGATTTCACGCCCTGAGGGTTGCTGTTTCCAGAAATAGAGGGATTACCGTTGGGATCCTCATAATGGCTCATTATTGGGATTTCGGATTTCGCGCCCGAGAGTTCTCAAGTTTCCGAAATAGAGGGATTACCGTTGGGATCCTCATAATGGCTCATTATTGGGATTCGGATTTCGCGCCCTGAGAGTTGCTGTTTCCAGAAATAGAGTGTCCGTCGTTCCTCCAGTGGCTTTGGGCGGCCGCGGCCGTCGTCGGCTTCTTTCGGACTAGCGCGCCTCGTCCCAAGTTGGATCATGAATCACCAATGCATCTTCGATCAATTTGGCTTGCACAATACCTAATCCGCTACCTGCTCGATGATCTTCAGCTTCAATCACAGAAGGGTCAGGTTGGTATTTACAATTTCTTGAATCATGTCCCAGTCTCCCACAGTCATAACAGTAATTCTGGAGGCATTCATAGCGGACTGTAACCCGTTGCTTCACGATTGGGACGAGGAACCCAAAACCCATTGACTAATGGTTCGAGAATATTAACCAGGATTCGGCTCGATGAAGGTCCGAGAAAGGCGATCATGGAGTTTTGGGGATTCATATAGAACAGTTCGCCGATTGCATTTCCCATCTTCACCGCATTTTCTCCGTCAAAAGCAATATGTGGAAGGCCATGGAATTGGACCCAGAACGGACACCAATTAAAATTTACCTCTTTAAAAATCATATAATCATCCCAATGTTGGAGATTCAGTAGGGCGCCCTGAATGGCCCATGGTCGTCCTTTCAAAACCCGATTATAATCATCAGAATTTGCAAAGCGGAAGAGGTAGGCGTTTTTCTCAGGCATGTCATGTATCTCCATAATACTATCTAGTCCCCATCCTTTTTTGATCATCGATATCACAACACCCTTGTTCGGAATTTATCCGTTTCAAGTCTTCCCACCAAGGCACGTCCCTTCTGAGTAGTGGGGGAGGTGTTAAGATCCAGATTCACTTCTTTGGCCATGAGAGAAGCTTTGTTTTTTTTTATTTGTTTCTCTTTGGAATGATAAAGTCCAAATCTGCACAGAGAACTTGGATGCAAGATTACGGAAATCGCTGATGGAAGGTAGAAGAGGTTCTTGAATCACGGCTAGTTGCAGTGGTAGGTTGCAAGGAGCTCGTCTAGAATCAAAAGAAGGGGGAATTTCTCACAAAGGAGGGATAGCTCTTTACAGAGGAGAGGAAGGGCTCTCGACGGAGGAGAGAAAAATGTTTTTTTTTCTTCTTTTAATATTTTGACTACACACAAATAAACCTACGTGCAAGAGAAATTTATTATGTATGACTTACTTATCTTTTGATCTCAATATGTAGTAATTTCGCATAATCTTGGCTTGCATTTGGTCCTTAAATTTTGAGCTTGATTATATTGTATTTCATCATTTTTATTTTAAAAATCTAGTTAATACTCCTCCCGTCCTCAATATAAGATATATTTACTTAATTTAGATAAATTAAGAAAGTTAGTTAAGTAAGTTAATTTGACATGCATTTTTTAAAACACTCTAGTCATTATCTTCCTTAATTTTTTTATTTACTATCTTCCTTGATTATTGTTAACGAATATGAAAATTTTGTCTTATATTTAGGACAAAAATCAACTCTCTAAATATATCTTATATTATGGATTGGAGGGAGTAATTTGTTGGATTACATAGTCTATCTTGGTGGATTAGGGCTGCCCAAGCCTAATGTAAGTGGGGCTATTATATGATATATTTTTTTCAATTTTTTGTATATTAGGTCTGTATTGTATTCCAAATACTTTTATTTATGATATAGTATTTTTTATTTTCGCTCCCTGTCATTAAAATTCTTGGCTCCGCCACTGTGTGTGCGTGCATGCATGATATCTAAATATATATGAGTATTTTTTATTGATGAAAGTTACGTTGTTATTTTATTTGAAAAGTATATAGATAAATTATTTGGTAAATGAAAGACAATGTTCCAAAGCCAAAACTAGGCGTGAGCATGGGTAGGGCTGGTTAGGGTGAGACCCCTGCCCAAACCCAACCCGAAGAATAAACGGGTTGCACTTTGTAGCTTGATGCCCAACCCTATCCAATAAAAGCCCTAATCATTTTTGGGCTGGGCAAGGGTAGGCTTCCCTATCCAAGTGGTAATGCCCTGAAACTTCAGCAAATTCATATTATGAATGACCATTTTGAAATAATTATTAAAAAAAGAAAAAACTGTCAACATTTCAACCAAGATTTTCATAGCTCATATTGGTTATTATTGCTTCACGATTACTGCCATTGAAACAATTCAGCCATCATACTACTCTAAATGTACTTCAAAATATAATAGCCTAACACATGAACATAAAAATATTGAGGTATACATATGAATATGGGATACATGATAATATAAAATATTAAGCTATACATATGAATATGGGATACTGGAAAATATAAAATATTGAGGTATACATATGAATATGGGATGCTGGAAAATATAAGGGTTTGTTTCGATTGACATCCTGAAGAGAGTTTTAAAGAGAGTCATAACGTGTTGTTTGTAAAATTCAATATCTTTGATATCACAATTATTATCTACTATCTAGTCCCCTACTAGAAGAAGACCATCAATTACACGAGCAATCATAGTCAATTTCACCATCCTTTCAGTTAATGATGTCCGTTTATTGATTTAAAACTTATCAACTAAAGCAAAATTCTTTGTAATAACAATCCAAAAACATGTTACAAAAAAAAAAAAAAAAAAAAAAAAAATTCCACAAACAGTGGCAAGCAAAACTTATTTTGGTAGCATTAGGGCTTTTTTAAATAAAATAATACTACCTCCGGTCCTAATTATAAGATCTAGTTGGTTTTTTTTTTTTTTTTTTGAGAGATTAAAGAAACTAAATAAATTACTTAATTATTTTATGTATTATGTATCCTTAGATTATATATTAGTTTATTAGTTAAACTAATTAGTTTGTAGAAAAAAAATTAAAAAAATATTGTAAAGTAATATAATTAGCTTCTTTAATCTCTTCAAAAAAAAGTCAACTAACTCTTATAATTAAGACTGGAGGGAGTATCTATAGAATATTTATTTGATACAAAATTATATATTTAAATAAAGGGTAAAGGTGCAAAAATGCACATATGCTTTGCCCTCAGGAGTGCCCAACACCACATGTTTTTTTAGGTGCAAAAATACACACGTGCTTACAAATTAGGTACAAAAGTCACATATCTTAACCTGTTAACTGCCGTTAAATTAATACTCGGTGACTCTCCTTTCACTCTGAGCTATAGTCTGGGGTGTTCTGGTCCTTTACTATGTTCCTCGTGGCATGTTGAAATTTCTTGATGTCACCCTTGTGAGTTACTGTTCTGGTGGCCACATGGTTGCATTTTGGAAACACCCATCCGTAGAAATCTGGAGAAACATCGTCTCCCACGTATGCCTCTGCAAGATTCTCATAATACACCATCTTGTCGTCCGTAATTTTAATCCTCTCCTAGAAAAAACCATCTAGAAGAAAAGGTTTAAGTCTTGAAATTTCCAGCACATAAGAGAAGAAAGTCAAGCAATTAACAGTAACTCAACAAAAAATTAACAAAATTCCAAGTTCTTCTTCAACTTTTTTAGTTCTATCTTTTTGGATTTTAGTTATATATGAACTATGAAGTATGGAGAAATCATCTGGGGGGATTGATTCAACAACGCCAATTTGTAATCTAAATTTACAGCAAAATTGACAAGTTCAGATAACCCAGATGGTATTAGCCTTAAACTTTTTAAGCCATCATCCTTGATTTGGTCGGGGAAATTAAGAAAGAAAGTAAAGAATGATGCCCAAATGAGAAAAAAGATGCAAGTGCAGAGATAATAGGAACACAATCCTTATAGATTAGATTCTAATGAAATCAGAACTTTTCACATTCTAACTTACACTACCAAATACATACACACAACAAATAGTAACTTCAGTTTTTACCTTCTCCCCATCAATCCACTGTTTCCCTTAAACAAATCGGTGAGTTTTGCTTCAATGTCCTCCATGAAAATGGAGCTAAATTACCAAGAGGAGGGGTGAATTGGGGATTTTAAAAACTTTGAAAAATAGCTCTGTTTTGACCGGCGAAAAACAGAGGTGAACAGAGAGAAAAGAGAAAGAGCAAGACACACGAATTTATACTAGTTCGGTCTAACTCCTTGACCTACGTCCAGTCCCCAAACTCTCTGGGATTTCCACTATATCAAATGATTACACACTCTGTACTCAAGAGTAATTCTCTCACTAGAACTTACTCCCCTTTACAAGTTGTAATCAATGAACTCCCAAATACCAAGTCCCCAGACTTGTGATTCTTTACAATAAATGTTTTACAGATAAAAAATCTCTCTAAGAGTGGATAAAGATAAACACTAAAGCTTATGTATCAAAAGATACAATGTAGGTGAAAACTGAAGAAATAAATGTAAGACTTGAATGCAATTCGTTTTCAGCAGATGTATTTATTAAGAAGACTTGAATGCTGCTCTATATATACTAAGAGAGCATTAAATGACCGTTGTAATGTTGATTATAGCCGTTGCCTTCATTAGACAAAGTTTTGGGTAAGCTTTGGTCTTCTTCTCTCTCTAATCTCCACTTAATCCAGCTGGGTAGAAGTTTAGAGTTGACTTCCTGCGAATTTGTCCGTTGGAGTAGCAGTTGCTGGATGTGGAAAACATTCTTTAATGCCTTCCAAACGTGTGCAGATGGATTACCCAAAAGTATGCAACTTTTCTGGGTTTTACATTTAATGTGCTGACATCACTTTTGCTTTTGCTTTAAACCTTCAATAAACATTCTCTAATTCATCTGAAACTCACTAACAAAGTGGTTAAATATATATAGGAACATTAGAGAATAATCATAGGAAGTATTAAGATCAAACACGAAGGTTTTACAAATTCGACAGATTTGAATTTCTGACTTCACAATGTAAACTCGAGTTTGTTCTTGTAAACTCGAGTTTTCAACTGTGCACTTAAGTCAAAACTTGAGTTTCAATATCAAGACTCAAGTTTCCTCCATCCAGAAAGGAAAGTCGCGATTTGAGCTTTTGGACACAGATTTGGCTGAAACTCAAAACTCGAGTTTCCAAAACAAAACTCGAGTTTTGGACGTTTAATGAAAACAATGTGCTTAAGTCCAAAACATCAAAACTGGAGTTTTCAAAACATTGAAAATGCTCAAAGCTCTCGAGTTACTCAAAACTCGAGTTTTCATTTAAGTATGAAAACATTGAGAGAAATCGAGTTAAATCAAAACTCGAGTTTCCAAAAGGAAACTGGAGTTTTCAAAACCTTGGAAAGATGTATTGCTCTCGGCTTGGCCAAAACTCGAGTTTTGAAATAAAAAAACTCGAGTTTTCATATAATTATGAAAACCTTGAAGAAACTGTGTCAAGTCAAAACTTGAGTTTTCTCTGAAGACTCGAGTTTTCAAGGACTGAGTAAAAACGTGAAAACTCTCTGTCAAGTCAAAACTCGATTTTTGAAATCAAAACTCGAGTTTTCTCTTAACTTAGAGAAAACTTATAAAACTCGAGCAAAGCAAAATCCAGGAGTCTTAGCACGAAAATGAGTTTGCATATGTTTAAAAGTTTAAGATTCTCTGTCTGTCCAAAACTCGAGTTTTCAAACCAAGACTCGAGTTTTGTCCTCATTTGAAAATATGAGAAGTCTCTGTGTAAGCCAAAACTCGAGTTTTGAGATCAAAACTCGAGTTTGTCTTTAAGTGAAAAACTGAGTGCTCTCTGTAAGTTCCAAAACTCGAGTTTTCATCTGAAAAACTAGAGTTTTGCTTTGATCACTGAAAATGAGCAACTCTCTGTCATGTCCTAAACTCGAGTTTTGAAACCAAAACTCGAGTTTTGTCTTGACAGTAAGTTTTTCAACTTTCCAAAGACAAAACTGTACCTTGTGACAATTGTCAGTTATCATCAAAACACATAGAGAACTAACACTCCACTCCATACCTAATATACTTATCAACTTGCTTCCTCACATCTGGAAGACTCCGAAACCTTGAAATGAAGTTTTCATATGCCGGCATCACTATTTTTTCCACGGAAAATTCTAATCTCTTCCCTTAGTTGCTCATCGAACACAAACCATGTAAATTGAAGACCGACAAAGGATTTGAGCAGTTCATGTTTGGTTGGAGTGTGAAAACAGAGAGCTCAATGAAAGGAGAGTCAAAACAGCGTCAGTATTAATTTAACGGAAGTTATTTAACACTATTAACATATGTGACTTTTGCACCTAATTTGTAAGCACATGTCTATTTTTGTACCTAAAAAAAGTACGTGGTATTGGGCACTTCTGAGGACAAAGCATATGTGCATTTTGCACCTTTACCCTTAAATAAATAAAAATAATTTTTTGGGTAGGGACAAATGGGCAAAGCAGGACCCCCTGTCCAATGCCCGGCCTTACCCGGTTATTAGCTCGGCCCAAAACTGCCCAAATTTTTTTGGGCCACTTTTTTAGGGCCAAGTTGGGTAATTTTTTGCCTGGCTTGGGCGGACATACCAGGCAATTGGGCACCATGCTCACCCCTAGCCAAGATGAGAGAATGAGAACTCTTTTTTTTTAAAAAAAAAAAACATTGAACTAAATAAGTGGAAGATCTCTCTTGAAAAATCTCGTACCAAACACCCCTAGCCATTGATGGCTCATGATTTCTTCCCCAATCTTTATTCCTGGGACGCCTTTGTGAAAGATCCGAATGATTGGTGCTCAAATTTCCCTACCCTTGACGACAAAATGATTTACGAATGCTTTCAAGAAAAGTTACGAGTCTGGAGATTAAAAATGTTGCTTTTGCGATGGGAGCTTTGAAAGCTCCGGTCCCGACGGCCTCCAAGCTCATTTCTTTCAATCTCAATGGAATGTTGTCGGCCCCAAAATATGTGAATTCATTGAAGATTGCTTTGTTAACCCCTCTAGTATGGCTTCCATAAATAGGTCCAAGGTTGTTCTCATTCCTAAGGTTGACAATCTTTCCTCTTTAAGAGAGTTTCGTCCTATATCCTTATGCAACGTGAGCTTTAAAATCATTACGAAGATCTTGGCTAATAGGTTTAGAGGAGTTATGAATTCTCTTGTTGGCCCGGAGCAATGTAGCTTTATTGCAGGCAGATCTAGTTGTGACAATATCCTTATTGCCTAGGAGATCATTCACTCTATGAGAACTAAGGGTAGAAAGAAAGGATTTGTTGCCATTAAGATCGATATGGAGAAAGCGTTTGACAGACTTGACTGGGGTTTTATCAAGAATACTCTCGCTTGCTTGAAGTTGACGAACAACCTCGTTAATCTCATTATGGCCTACATCTCCATAACATCAATGTCGATCCTCTGGAACGGTGAGGAAAGCCCGTGCTTTACCCCTTCTAGAGGAGTCAGACAAGGTGATCCTCTCAATCTGTATATTTTTGTCTTATGTATGGAGTGTCTGGGCCATCTTATCAAAGCTGAATACGATGCTCGGCGCTGGAAACCATTCAGTTTCAAAAGAAGAGGCCCACATATCTCTCATCTTTTCTTTGTTGATGATCTCATTCTCTTTACGGAGGCCTCTCCTAATCAAATGTCTGAGGTTCGTAAAGTGATGCGAAGTTTTTGTGAAGTATCAGGTCATAGAATTAGCCTGGATAAATCCCGCATGTTTTGCTCTTCTAACGTGAATTTCAATAGAGCTCTGGAACTAAGCCAATTACTTGGAATTGGGATCACCTCGGACATGGGCAAATATTTAGGGATGCCGTTGATTCATAAAAGAGTTACCAAAACCACTTAGCATCCCATCATGTAAAAAGCATGGAAAAAACTATCGATATGGAAATCTAAATTTCTATCTATTGCGGTTTGATTAAATCCGTGCTATCTTCTCTACCGACCTATTGCATGCAATCAACCCTCCTTTCTATTTGTACCATCAATGAATTGGATAAGATTTCGAGGAAGTTTCTTTGGTCCCAGGAAGAGGAGATGAGGAAAATTCACCTCATTGCTTAGGATAAGGTCACCCAAGCGAGGAAGCGGGGGGCCTTGGTTTCAAAAACCTTCGACGTCAAAATAAGGCCTTTATTATGAAGCTTTGTTGGAGCCTTCTGACGAAAAAGCAAGATTTGTGGGTCAAGTGTCTCTGGTCTAAATATAACTGTGGTGACCATCACGTCCCCAAGGTCTCCAGGAAAAGAAACTCATCATCTGCATGGAAAGCGATTGAGAATGTTTGGGACAAGTTTATCACTGGAATTGGTAAAGAGGTTAATAATGGGATAGGAACCAAGTTTTGGCACGACCTTTGGCTTCCTATGGATCGCCCTCTTATGGCCTTTGTTTCGGACCCTTCAATGGTGAATGATGAGGAGACGGTGCATGACCAGCTTCTGCCAACTGGAAGATGAGATGTTGACAGGTGGCAGGGCGTCTTGCCGCTTTCAATTTCAATATTATCACCAAAACTCGCCCCCCATCTAGTAACCTCCCGAGTTGTTTCTCTTGGAGAGCTTCGAGAGACGGTTGCTTCTCGGTTAAGTCTACCTATAATTACCTATCTGACCATGGAAGAACGAGGGATAATAGCTTTTGGGCATTAATGTAGAAATGGCAGGTCCCGAGAAAATTAATTTTTTTATGTGGCAAGTGGGACATGAGAGACTTGTCACTAACTCTCTTAGGGCTAGAAGAGGCCTCACTAATAACAACCTTTGCCCCTTCAATTGTAATAGTGAGGAGAATGTGATCCATATAATCAGGGACTGCGAAAGAGCAAAAAGCTTGTGGAAACAGATTTTAAAGCCTAACTATTTTTCTTAGTTTTTTGCAAGTAATTTGCAATCCTGGCTCAATTGGAATGTTAATCACAATCTTGGAATAGGAAAATATCAGAAGTTCTCGTGGCCAAGAGTCTTCAGCTTCGGGTGCTGGATCCTTTGGACAACGAGATGCAAATTTTTGTTTCAGGCTGAAACCACGGATACCAGGCAGATGCTACACTTTTGTAATTATCTTTTAATGGAAAATGCTGTCAATCAAACTCTTACTCATCAAATTTTCAAACTTGGCAGGTGTGGAGAAGAATATTGGACCCCTCCCCCTGTGGATGTGGTTCGTATTGACGTTGATGCATCTGTGCGCCATCAAGACCAGGCAGCTTGCGGAGGAGTAATCAGAAATTCTGAAGGGCAATGGCTGATGGGATTCCACACGTCTCTTGGGCCCCATACAATCATTGAAGCGGAGCTCTGCGCGATCAAGACAGGATTAAAAGTGGGGCATCAGATGGTGCTCCAGAGAATTTTTCTATATACCGACTCTCTTGAGGCCGTCAGCATCCTCATGAGGGATCGTTATACTGATCACCCACTCAGAGATATCATTCGAGAGACCAGAGATCTTCTCTTCATGGACTGGAACGTCGAGATCTACTACACTCCAAGAGACAACATTTCCTGTGCTGGTTATATGGCCAAGTACGGCCATGATACCTCAGAGGGAGCGGGTTGTTAGTTCTCTATGTTTCTGATGTTTTGATGATAACAAATATAAGGCAAATAAGTTAATAGATTCATGGTTAAATCATGTTTCATATAGTTAACTTGAATCTATAATGTGTTTGGAAGTTTTGCATTGGTTGCCTCTAGTTAAATGATGGAAATGATTTAAATAATATTGTTAACTCAAGTCAATTATTTAATTGCCTCAAGTAATGAGATGTTATGATCTAAAAGAAAAATGTTTTGATCTCATGTGCCTCGGTTAAAATGTGTTTGATTTGGAGTTAATAAGTTTGAGATATATTTGCCTCAAGTTAAAATCGATATGCTTCGAGTTAATTATTTGGAAAGCTTTTAAACAAACGTTTTTGACTCCGAGTCAATTATGTAATTGACTCAAGTCATCTGATTTAATCTTAAGCTTGTGATCCCATCGTTTCTAACTCTTGAGTATCAAGTTAATGCCTCAAGTTAATGACTCAAGGCAATTAACTTGATGCCTCAAGTTAAGAGGTCAACTTGCATTGTTTTTCAAAAGCATCGTTTTTGACTTGTGAAATATCAAGTTGATGACTCAAGTCATTAACTCAAGTCATAACTTATTGACTCAAGTCAAGCTTTCATTTGGCCATTTCTTTAGAAAGCATCAGGTTTAACTTTTGCATCTCAAGTTAATGACTCAAGTCATTCACTTATTAACTCAAGTCAAGCTTTCATTTGGCTATTTCTTTTGAAGGCATCGGGTTTAACTTTTGATATCAAGTTAATGACTCAAGTCATTCACTTCTAATATCAAGTTAAACTTTCAAATTGTCTATTCCTTTGAAACTATCGACTTTAAGTTTTGATATCAAGTTAATGACTCAAGTCATTGACTCAAGTCACTCACTTATTAACTCGAGTCAAGCTTTCATTTGCTCATTTCTTTTGAAATTATCGGGTTTAACTTTTGCATCTCAAGTTAATGACTCAAGTCATTAACTCAAGTCATTAACTTCTTATATCAAGTTAAAGCTTTCAACTTGTGCATTTCAAAGAGGAAGTCACTGACTCTTGCATATCAAGTGAATACCTCAAGTCATCAACTCAAGTCAATTCTTTCTCAACTCAAGTCATGCCTTAGACACCTTCATCTTGTGACTTTATTTTCTAAAATCAATTGCCTCGAGTCAAGTATTTTACTACCTTGAGTCATTACCTCAAGTCATCAACTCCTTAACTAAAAGTCATATCCTTCTAATTTCCAAATCACCGTCTCTAGAAAATCAGATTCAATTGATTGTGATTTTATTTCCTCAAATCGTTACTCATTACTATTCATAACTGCATTTAATCAATTTGTTAATGAGTTACAGATTATTAGAATGAGGATCAACACAGAATATCGATCAAGGAAATCCGACATTCATTAAACTTGCCTATTCAAGAGACTCAACAACAGACTTATCTCTGCAACATTCTGGGCAAGAATATTTCATTTCCTTTGCTGGGTTTCAATGGTCATAATCACAATTACAGGAATAATGACACAGATTACTCAACGGACATAATCACAATTACAGGAATAATGACGGCGATTATTCAACGATCATAATCACCATTAGAGGAATAATGATGGAGATTATTCCGACTCTTCTGCTTCATCTCTAACGGTCATTTTAAAGAGCCTCAATGGATATTTCTTCAATCTTCAACTACTATAAATACTCAAAGGATTGAATTCATCAAACACAACAAACGCTTACACAGACAAAGCATACAAAGCGATCAATTTCTATTTTGTTTGTATCTTCGGATATTATTGAGTTTCAGTGTTTATTATCTACTCTGTGAGAGAGGTTTATCATTTTTTTACATTCAATCAAATCTCAAGGTAGTGGTATCTTGAGTGTGGGTGTACGATTACAACTTGTAAGGGGGAGTGAGTCCTAGGGAGAAAGGATCATCCTGAGTTACAGAGTGTGTAATTGTAGTTGTGAGATAGTGAAAATCTCAGAGTGTCTGGGTACTGGACGTAGGTCAAGAGTTAGACCGAACCAGTATAATTCCTCTGTGTCATTTCTCTTTACTTCTCTTATTGCTTTCATCGTTTATCCATCGTACGTCAAAATAATTTTTTAGATCACCTATTCACCCCCCTCTAGGTGATATTCCACCTTCACGGGTGTGGTTTTATTGCCAACTGTCCCAAGTGGTTGTCTACATATGTTTTTGAAGGACCAATTGGTCTGTCGATCATAGCTTTTGGCTTTTGTACTGTATTAGGGGCTAGATTTTTGTAGTCTTTCCCCGTTCCCTATCTCAAGCTTTGGCTTGCCTCCTCTTGTAAAAAAAAAAAAAAAAAAAAAAAAAACGCTTAGTAGAAAATGTTGAGAAAAAAAAAACCAATATTTTCTTTGAAAAGTCCCATATAAAAATATTATAAATGCTAAATGATGGAGAGCGAGAGGTGATTCCAATATTCATATTTTCTAATGAGGTATGAGTACCCCACCATTATTTTTTAAATTAAAAGGAAATTACAAAAATGGCCCTCTAAATTGGGCACTTTATTTAGGCTGCAATATTTTATGAAATGGTTTTGTCCGAATCATTATGAAATATTGGTGTGAGTTAATACTTACATTGAATGGATCAAGGAGAGATTTGATTAAGGTTGTTTTTCTGTCATAAGGAATCAAATCTCCAAATAATTATAATCATGTAGTTGCTCTTAATCCTGAGTTTATTTTAAACAGTAGTCGAATAGTTTTCATTCTTTGATTTACCAACGGGTGAGGTTTGATCTATATGACGGCCAATAACTCGGTATTTTGGGATTGAGATCATTTGGTTATCGGTGTTTATGAGATAAACAACATGGAATTTATAGGAAATGTCCCCTCGATATGTTTCGGTACCTGGATATTTAAGACACTAGCCAGTGCATGCAATCCATTAGAGAAACTGTTTAAGTCAAGGGAATAAATAATTGATTGGGTTACAGAAAACTAATCAATCAAGTTATAGACATTCTATAAAGGGGTAATGCATATTCTTGTTATAAGTGTCATTATTCTTGGAGATCACGTTCGGCTTTTAGTGGAGTAGCACCAAACTAGATAATCTTGTGTAGATTATCATGAGCCTTGATGAATGACAAATGGTAGATCCCCGTGCTAGCTCGAGACAAGGGATGGGGTATATTATCAGATGATGATGGCTTATGGGCTACATGGTCTTGGGTTTATGAACTCAAGTTTGTATCTTAAAGAGCAAGTGGGAGATTGTTGGGTTAATGTGCTCTTTAGTCACTTAAGCCCAATAAGGCTTAATTGAGACTACAGCCCAAGAACTCTATGGCTCATATGGTTTAGGGTTAGGTCTTGGATGTAGTAGCATATAAACCTACTTTCACCTCTTGTGACAACAACATAGACACATAAGGAGGCTCTCATCAGAAACAAACCCAAGAGGCAGACGTTCATCATCTCGAACGGTTGCCCACACAACCATCCTATCCCCCTCGAGAGATAGTCCGGAAGATCGATCATAAAGCGGACGAGGACCGTTCGTAGAGAGGCTTTCAGATTGCTGCTTCAGATCGCTACACCTTTCCAGGTAATCAAAACGATGAAGGTTTTAACTTTTCCTATATCGCGTGGTACGATACGCTTCCGCGTTTCTGATAAGAATCCTACAGTTATGACCATACTGATTTTTAGGTTGTCACTTGTTTAAGATCAGTTGTCATTAGTTACATGTTCAAGTTTTAGTAGTTTTGTAATTCCATACCCCATATTGTGTAAGTCATAGATAGAGTGATGTCCATGACAGCCAAACATTAAGTGAAAGCAACATGTTAATGTCCACCTGTCATTGAATATTATAACAGCAAGGTATTGTCTTCGCCCTGATCGCCTTGCTTGTGCTTGAGTATTTTCTAAAGTGAACGTATCATTTTTAACTATAAACTTGGTAAACCAATGTTAAGTGTAAGAATTCTTCCAAACTTGCATTCTCATTTCTTTAAGTGAACTTGTCATTTTAAAATATGAACTTGGTAAACCCATATCTAGTATGTGAATTCTTCTAAGCCGTATTCTCATTTTCTCAAGTGGTTATTTCCTTAAGTAAACTTATTTTCATATCAAATTTTGTCATTTTTAAACGTGAACTTGGTAAACTCATGTCTTGTGTGAAATTTTTTTTAAGCCTACATTTTTTATTTTCTCATGTCATTTTCTTAAGTGAACTTATCATTTTCAAAACAGAAATTGTCATTTTTTAAAATGGTCATTTTCTTATATGAACTTGTCATTTTCCATAACAACAGCCACGCTAGGGAAAAATCATGAACCAAATCCCTCCACCTTCACCTTCCCTCCTCCTCGCATAATAACAAGTTTCCACCAAGTCCCCTCTCTCACTAGTCACCACAAGCCTCCTCCTCCTTTCCGATGAATTTTTTTTGCCACAATAACCAAAGAAAATAGCAAGCAGTGTGTGTGAAGTGAGCCAAAAATCGTGCCTTCTTCTCTCTTATTTTAAAACTCACCCAGTGACATTTCCATAATTTCTTTTTAATTTGAAAAAGGGACAGTCAAAGTACTTACACTTCTTTGGAAATATGAATATTGAAATCACATCTCTTTTCTTTTAGCATGTGTAATGGTCCTTATTGGGATTTTCCGTATTTTCTTTAAGAGAAGCGTAGGAAAAAAGCAGAAATGCCTCTTATCAAAAAAAAAAAAAGGCAGAAATGCCTTTTGCCCCCTATTTTTGTTAACACTGTATTGAGGGTTGTTTAAAGGGTGTTGATAAAGACTATTTTTGTGGTAATAAGAATACTAATGTGCATAGTATACAAATTCCATTCACACTTGAACCTAATTTAAAACCTATAGGGGAATTTTTGTACCAAAAATTATACTCCCTCCGGTCATAATTATAAAACATAGTTAATTTTTTTGGAGAGATTAAAAAGTTAATTAAATTATTTTAGAGTATTTTTTTTTCAAACTAATTAGTTTGACTAATAAATTAATATATAATCTAAGGATACACACAACATATGAAATGATTAAGTATCTTATTTAGCTTCCTCAATCTTTCCAAAAAAAAAGTCAACTAGTTAGGTCTTATAATTAGGATCGGAAGTAGTATAAATTTATAAGAGATTATATTAATGTTGCAAGAACACTGGAATTCGTAGCTTGATTATATTATAATTGAAGTCCAAAATATTATTTTGATTAGTGGTGTGATCTTATCCGCCTGTTGAATAATTTATTAATACTGTCAAAAATCAAATATGTGTGTTTGTAGTCTGTACACTATCAAGCAATCTTGAAGGCATATAGCCGTTACAATCAGATTCCGCCATAGAATGATGTTTTTTTCAACTACTTTATGTTATTCACGTAACATTTAATAATTAACATAATTAATTCAACTTCTTGAGACGAATACAATACATTTAAATTCGAATTTAAAGCTGAGG
This sequence comes from Acacia acuminata, assembly GCA_019022655.1. NCBI lineage: Eukaryota > Viridiplantae > Streptophyta > Magnoliopsida > Fabales > Fabaceae > Acacia > Acacia acuminata. The sequence goes on along the minus strand of JAFJYI010000266.1, from coordinate 38,760 downwards.
TCCATGAATCCACAAAAATTTGTGAATAACTTGAAAATTTTACTGTCAGTAATATTTATATTGTTAGCACTTAATACTTTAACTTGCAGTTTTAAAGGTATGTTTGCATTGACATTTATAGAAATAACTCTTTATTCCAACATATTTTTATAACATGAAGTTGGTAATAAATTAATGCAATGGGATTTATGTTTGAATAAATTTTTATTTAAAAAAATGTCAATTTGACAAATTGAAACTTATTTCGATGATATATTAAAAAGTAAGTTAAATTTAAATTGATTAAAAAGGACATGAGATTCATAAAATGTACACGCCCTATATGTATATAATTTGATAAATTTTAAGAAAAATATTAAAGTTAAATTATAATTATAAAAATTGAAAGAGTTAAAAAATGTTGATATTGAAATTTAAATGTTGACAAAACAATGTCAAATACTAATATACAACAAAACAACAAATTTTTATCCTAGTGAGGTCTACTATATGAATCAAACAAGGTCATTGATAAATGGATAAATAAGAAATCTCACTCAAAAACTATGTCAAATACTAATATATGTAAAAAAACAACTATTGAGACTAAATGTATTAGGATTAAAGAATCAAATAATTTGATAATTTTATGAGGAATATTAAAAGTAAATTATAATAATTAAATGCTATTAGGGGACAAAATAACTTTTCAACGGCCACTAATCCAAATAAAAATATGTTCCCATCTACTCCTTTCGGACTTTAATGTAAGACATATTTATCTAATTTAATTAGATCAAGAAAGTTTGTAAATTCCCTCATTCCTACTTATTATGGTTGATGGAGTATCAATGGGGGTAAATTAGAAAAATATTGACAAATATAAAAATCATGTCTTATATTTAAGACCAAGATCAAATCTCTAAATATGTCTTATATTATACGGTATACTGGAGGAGTCTCTTTTAACTTCTAGACCAATGCTTGGGGCTGCAAGACGCCCAACCGAACAAGCTCTATCTAATCACCAAACAATTCATGAAACCACATGCACATAAAAGGGGTTCCAAAAGATCAATGTTCCATCAGCTGATCCATTCAAGTCCCTATAACAGAGCAATTCAGCCAAGTTACTAAAATAGTCAAAAGAGGAAACAATGTTTGAGTTCAACCCCAACATGAATTTAAGCACAAGAAATTCAACTAAGATGATTTAACATTTTGACATGTGAAATCACATTATCCTATTCATGTGGGGGAGACCCACATCGCCTTTTAATTTCTTTCTCTTCATTCAACTACACAGCTTGACAAATGCAGCAGCTAGTAGCTGCAAGCCAACAACAGAAGAAGCTAAACAAAAGTTTAGGAACCAAAATCTGAAATTGAGAGGCTTCATTTCCAACTCTAGAACCAACTGGCAGCATGATATGGCCTAAGGGTACCATATTCATCTCTAACCTTATCAGTTCCAAGATACGCAACATTCCTGGATTCAGGCCACGATGACCTCTGCAAGTCAGAATTCATTCCATGAACATAAGCAGAAACATCTTTCCCAAATATCCTAACCATATTTCTAAAATATTCTATTTTTGGATGCCTAGACACTGTTGATTCCGGCCATGATGATCTCTGCAAGTCACAACTGGATCCATCAACATAACCAGAATCTTGTTTCCCAAATACCATAACCATATTTCTAACATGTTCTATTTTTGGATGCCTAGATTCAGTCGATTCAGGCCAACATGATCTCTGCAAGTAACGACTGGTTCCACCAAAATAACCAGAACTAGCTCTCCCCAGAATCTCTCTTTCACTGTTTAAGTAGCCTCCTCCTCCAAACGTTGGGACGTGACCATTTCTACAACTAATTACTGATGGTGGTGACTGATGACTAAGGCTTCTCAGAGGGTAATGATGATTACTGAGAATTCTTTGGTTTCTGGGGTTGGATTGCTTCTTTCTTAACAAGACAAACTTGAATGTGCTACATTTTCCGAGGGGGAAAGGCTGATCACACCTGGACCCATCTCCTCTCTTGTTGTTATAACCCGGGTAATCTTCTTTCTTGAATTCAACACACTCAATTGGCAGCAGAAAGTTTTGTATCCCGAGTTCCTCTATGCACCAGTCATCATATGGAGGTGTGATCTTATGATTAATATGAACTTCACCATTGGAACTCAGCATGCTGCTTGCATTCTCAAAGAATCCTCGTATAAGGTCCTTGTGTTTCCTATAAATGCCAAAAAATGATGCTAAAACCTTCGGAGGGTTTGCAGTAATTCACTGAGAATGCCATTATATATCATAAGAATATATAAACTAATATACACAAGTTAAAAATAGTGCAACTCATTGTGTAAACTCAGTGCGATAAATAGATAGGTGAGTCTGATTATATCCACACCAAAACAATTGAAACCAGACATGAGTGTTTGCGTGTGTATTGGGGGTAGAGATGCATAATTGCAAAAATTTATGTATATATGGAATCTCAAGTTCTACAAAAGTAAGGTCAATAAGATTCAAGATAGAGTAAGAGAATACCTGTGGTAGAAGGAAATTTTAAGTTTATTATTTCTATGCAAGATGGCTTTCCTTATGGATTAAGTATTTAGCAACTGGAATTATTTTATTATATTTTGGCAAGTAGATAGAGCAAGTGGGATTATTCTCACATTTTTCCTGTTGTTATTTGCAAGTTGTTTACTTTTTTGTTTTTATTCTGTAAGTTGACGAGCTTTCTTCGTAAGAAAGAAACCTCCTTCTATAAGTTGCTTATTAGCTTCCACCTTAGGGTCTTGCATCACATCATGAGTTGTATTGATAAAGCCTTTGCTTTTCACTTGATAGACAAAGTGAGGTATTTTGATCTTTCCTTCTGAAAAATCATCACATGCAAGTTTCCAATGAAATGACCGAATCACCCTTACACATGCATTGTCTTTAAGTGAAAGTAACTAGAGCTTTTTCGTAAGAGTTCCGATGTACAAATAATACAACACTAAGATAGGCATTTGGTACTGGGAATATTATGCCCTTCCAAGACTTCAAAAGTTGTTTGAAGATGTCAACCCAATGTTATTTAGGAGATATGCAACATATATGTATGTGCACACAGATATGCACGCACACTATACAATTTCATATTTGCTATAGCCAACCATCTTATAAATAAGTAGCCACATGCTAGGAAAACTAATTGGTCATGTCCCAAACCAAATCAGCTTAAACTAAAAAGCTCATATGGGCAGAAGAATCGTTAGATTAATGCATGAGGACAAGAAATCAAGACTGCTGATTATTTTTCTCTGTTGGAAATCAGATTTTGAGCAACAGCAATTATCATGTATAATCCTTAAGACAAGATTAAAACAGAATAATTGAGAAAATATCCAAGAATGAGTTTACATTATACATCTAACACAGTCTTTATATTATATTTATATGTGTGTGTGTGTGTCTAAATCTTAGACAGCAGTAATATGAGTTATAACAGGGAACTCACTCAATCATGGAGGGGTCGTCTTCTCTGCCATGAAAGCCTGCATGAGGGAAGTTGAATATAATTCTATCAAATCTCCTCATGTACAAGTCCGGGTGAGATTTCATTTGGGTTGCATCAACTCCACGCAACACATCTGCTCCCAGCTTTGTTAAGGCAACTAAATTTGACTTTGCCTTCTTGTACTTTCTCACAACTTCATCTTAATTAAACCAACAAGAAAAACAATCAATGACATGACTAGCATTCAACACTCCGGTAACAACAATAACGAAAAGCAAAAGAGTAATTAAACCATATCTATAGAATTCCGACTGTCCACGAATTGGATAACTGTGATTATCACAAGGTGAAGGGAGAGTCCAATCTCAAAAGACTAGCCTATTATTATGAGGGAGAGCCCATTGATTTATAAACCACCCACACCTATGAGACTTCCCAATGTGGGACTCACATCACTAACATGCACAAAAGTAAAAACAATTCATTAAGAGATGAGAGAAAAAAGTCTATGAGATGCTCATAGAAAAATGGAAGAATAGTATATAAACACAAGCACTTCCACAAATCTTGGAGAATCAGAAAACTAGCTATTATTTATTTTAAAATGAGCAGAAGCAAGTAGAGATTAAGAAGAAAATCAAATATTTAGCTCCTTGACGACTCCTAGAAACTCTTTGTAGGGTATGAAAAGGTCAAATGCTAAAATCACAAGAAAGCTACCGATTATCAATGATCCCTTCAGAAAAATCGCAGAGCGTAGCTTGACTTCCTTTGGATGCTTAGGAAAGAACAAGCGAACAGAAATCAAACTCACTTGGATGAAAAAATTCTTGGTTTTACAAACTACTAACGGAAAATAATAGTAATTTCAAGAGAGAACTCAAAAGTTGCAGCAACATCTTAATGTAGTATTAGCAAGAAGAGTAATCATCAAGCTATTGGCAAAGCCCTCCACTATTTTAGATAACCCCAGTAATCAAAATAACATCTTTGACGACGAAGGGGAAAATTTTGAAGCATTACACACACAAACGTAAGAGCAGAGCAAGAGAGAGACCATGAGTATCAAGGGAAGAAGCAACGATGTTGGAAGCTGAACCAAAGGATCGAGCCAAGCAAAGAGCGAAGGAGAAATCACCCTCACCGACCAAAAGTATTTGATGATGAGAGGAATAATATTTGAGACATTTTTCTTCTTCTTCATCGTAGCTCAAACCCACAAGTTTCTTGCTTTTGTTCTTGCAGCTCATTTGTAAAGTCATTGATTTCCACTCTGCATCCAAGTTTCAAACTAACTTCGAAGAGAAGGCTTCCAAGAAGACTGGACAGTGCCCATTCTTTTCTATTTTGCTGTTTGGTCGTGGAGCTCGAGCGCTGGTGGATGATCCGAGTGACCAATGAACCGATTTTTTCTGCATTTGTAAGTAAATTAGAAAATTAAGGAAAAATTGTCAGTTAAAAATTCTACTACAGAGAAAGACCTGAACAGAAAAATATCGGTACTTTTTCAAATACACACAGGCATAGATATCAATTAATATTTTGATTTAGATGATTCTTATCAATAAAATTTTCAATAACTGAACTTCCCTAATTTTTCTTTGAATTTACTACAATTATGTTTTAATTTTTTTCCCATATCAAATCAATAAACTTCCATATTTCTGCCAATAAGGAAAAAAAGTTCTCATTTTTACTTATAGAAAAAAATCATTAAAAGAGTTATTTTTAATTAAGTTTGATGAGGTTTAAATCAGATTCAATAATATCAAATATTATACAAAATAATAAAAATGTTATGAATATTAATTATGTGATATACGACTCACAAAGCTTCCTTTATATGCCAACAAAAAGCTGCCTTTATAATCCATCAAAAAACTTCCTCTACAAGTTTTGTTTAATAGTAGCTTCTGCAAGTAGCTTCTCCATAACATTGAATATACCCTTCAATCAAAAAAATTTCTCTTCCCGTTTCTTTGGAATTTTTCTCTCTCAGCCTCTTATCTAAGATATATGTTTATTTTCATAACACGGATGATAGTTCTCTACTGTCTCGTTCTTTCTGGGCTTCATCACCTTCCTTAATCGTATGTTGTATTCCCTCTTCTTCTTCAATCTTCACCATTCAATTTACCTTCTCTCTCTTATCTCTGTTCCTCTGGGCTATGTCTTGGTTGCTCTGTGCAAGTGTGTGGACTTTGTGGAAAGTCTAACAAAGAGGCACAGGGGATGAGAGAGAGAATGAATGAATGAATGATTGAAAAGGAAAAGTGAACAATTTTTCTTGATATTGACGAGCACATGGATCCACTAATACACATACAGGAATTTCTAACTTTTTGCGGTTTGTTATTTTGTGTTGGGTGCTGAGGAAGTTTTTACTTCTCTAGAGTCCAGAGATTTGATAGAATATATCTAGGATAATCTAAATGATTAAAGAGATACTTTTATTTCTTGTTTTAAACATGGGTTATGATTGAGATGGAGATTATTATTGTTTGTATATCTTATTTTAATCTCCTTTATGAGTTTTTTTATATTATTGATATTGTTATTTTAGTATGACAAGAAGTCATACACATCTGATTTCTTATTTTAAAATCATACTACCAGAAGTCATATCACTTTAATTTTTTATTTTGATATAATATGCAAAAAGTCATATTTCTTCGATTCATTATTATATGGTTAAAAGCCATATTGCTTTAATTTCTTATTCTGAATTATATGGTCAAAAGTCATATAGCTTTTATATTCTATTTTATTCTATGGTCGAAAGCCATAATATTCAATTTTTATTTATCACGAAGATAAACAGCCAGAAGCCATATAAATTTAATTTCTCATCATGAGATTAATTGATCTGAAGCCATGAGATAAATTTGGCTGAAGCCATGACAACTAAATGGCTTGAAGCTATAAAGTTTTATTTTTGAATTATTTATTGTCTTTGCAATTTCCTATTATTATCGTTTGTATTATTTTATTGCGTTTGTATACTTCATATTTTATGAATTTCCTTTTATTACATTAGTCTGAACTATGTTAAATACTATGATTATGAAATTTAAATTTGTGACAATTGTCATTATCAAAGAGAACTACTTATCTTGAATATCTGATCCATGGTTTTTATATGTCATCATTTGTATGAATGACTTAAAATTGAACATTTGGCATTAAAAGACCCTATTGTTCTTTAGAACAAATTAAAGGAATTATATAACTACCAAAAGATGGTCATTCTTCCAAACGATCGTTATACTTGGATGCATCCAATTTCCTCTTGCAATTGTAATAATGTGAAAGGGGTTTTAAGAAATATACTGAATAATTTATTACCTCCATGTGGCCAAACAATGACCTTTTGTTGCAAAAACCATCAATCTCGTCCAATAGGCTCGACTTCATTCCCATAAGTGAATGAAGTAACAAATGAATTTAATTGTATCCATGGACGTGGGTGTTTTTAGCACTAGCTAACACCCAAGAGGAGGGTGAATTGGGTGTATGATAAAAACTTATGAACTTTAAAAATCTTTTCGCATCTTGGTAAAAGCAGTTCATATGATAGGAATGAGTTATAAAGCGATAGTCAATTATTCAAACATATATGTTAGAAATATAGGAGTTTATGGAAGAGAATATGTAAACTATGATTTATCCTGATTCAGCCCAATCCACGATAACTTACGTTCAGTCCCCAGGCTCCTCATGAGATTTTCAATCCACTATCTTCTTTCTTAATCTGGACACAAGAGAAACCTCTGCAATAACACAAGTTTAGTCGAGTCCTTGTGCAGGCTTTCACAAATCTCTCACTGAAATACTCTCCCTCACACACTGGAAGGATACAACCTTTATGATTAAGAATTACAATCAATCTTCTCTATCAGAAGTGTATAAATGAACACTAAAGTATATTACAGATTATCTCACTCTCTACGGTAAGCTATATAAACATTGAAAAAACAAAGCATATGAGGTAGGAATTAGAGTGTTTGCATTTCAATGGTGAAGTTGTAAGCTATCGTCATTGGCTTCGTCAATGCTCTTCGGTCTATCTTTCTGTCTTAAATGAGTCTCTATTTATAGTCGATGAGGATCATATGATCGTTGACTAAATCCTTCCCGTTGTGTATATTAATATATGATCATTGGAAGTAGCTACTGGAGTGTCTATGCATTCTCTTTGTTTTGTCTTCCATTTAACTTCATTAAATGACCGTTGTGTGTGTTTAAACTTTCCGTTAGACACAAACCATAGTTGTTAGAAGATTTGAAGATATGTCGCTTTCGGTATCGCTGTTGACAATGTTTATACAACATGCCTTTAGACTATAGTTGACTAAGGAAGAGTTGCTATCACTTTCATCGAAATGAGTGTCTGAAACCATGATAATTTATACTCTAAATTGCATTCCGTGTGTGTGCTCTATTTTCTGCAATGCATTTAATGCTTTGACACGTTCTTCACTTTATGAAGCTTTGCACATAATCCTTTAGCTAATTATCTGAAACTCACTAACAAATATGTTTAAAAGCATAGAGAACAATAATGAGTAGTGATCAGATCTAATAAAATTTTAATCAGATATTTTGAATTTACGGAAGCGAAGAAGACGAAGTATTGAAGGAACTGGAAAACTTTTACTTGCGTATGATTTCCTTGTACTCGAGTAATATGTTCAAGTAGAACATTGGTATACTTAAGTAACCTTCATTTGTTTATAAGGAAACTAGAGAGAGATATACAAAGAAGCTTCAGCAGACGATAGAGGAAGCTTTTTGGAGGAAAGTGGTTTGCCCGATACGATGGAGGAAGTTTTGTAATATGAACCTTTTAGAATGGGTGTAGTGGAATCTTTGAGGCAAAACAAATCCATCCGACAATGGGCTTCCAAGTTTACAATTTTGTGTTGGTGGTTGTGGCGGCGCAGGAATTTGTTTGTCTTTAAGAAGTAATTTATCTCTAACTATATTATTCTAGCTAGTACGCTTGCCTAGTAGAGTGCATGCCTCGCACTAAGGATCGGCTAGCAAGAACGAGAATCCAGGGTGCTCCTCTGGCACGAAGTCGTGAGTCTTGGAGACCTCCGAAAGTGCACTAGGTGAAGGTCAACGTGGATAGCACATTCTCACCTACCGATATGACATCTATCAATGGAGGCCTACTTCGGAACTTCACCAGGAACTTTATTAAACGGTTTACCCACCCTATCGACGATGGAAGATGAGTTATCTGCAGAAATTTGGGTTTGCCTACTTGGCTTCAAAATGGCCTAGACTTTGGGATTTAAAAAAGCTTGGCTGGAAACAGATTCTATGGAGTGCCTCAACTTGATCCTTCACGGATCCAATAACATTCACAAAGACCCCAAGATCTTTGATGAAGTTAGATTGGTGCTAGCAATGGATTGGGAAACTAAGGTCACTTATGTGCCTCGTTTGTGCCACTGTGTGGTGGACTACCTGACCAAGAGGGGACTTGAGACACGACAAGGGTTTCACGAAGTTTACCAACCTTGTGAGGCTCTAGCAAAGATTATTAGTCAGGGTTTGTAATGAGGGTATTATTCCCATAGATGGTTAGGCGAGGTTTCTCTTGTATTTCAAAAAAAAAAAAAAAAAAAAGTAAAATCATGGGTTTCAAACTTCTGAAGTAAAACCAAAATGAAGATAAATTTTAAAAACTAGAAATTATATTAATCGGATCTAAAAACTTCCTTCTTTTTCTGATTTGATGATGCTATTGAAATATACACATGCCACGCTCCTATTGGATGCTTTGCTGATCCCCAGTTGAGGCTAACCACAGGGAATCCTATAAACTTTTTCGGCCTTTTTAACTGACCATTGTTATCAGGTTGCCCATTAAGCTGAACCCAAATTCCTATCTCTATTTGGAACTTAGTATGAGTTTGAATTAATTTTTGAAGAATAGATTTTATGATTTATGTTAACTTAAAAAAATAACTTTTTTTTTTTATATGAACAAAAAATAACTTCTGAAATTACGGTTTGAGTTACTTAAACAATAACTTAGACTCTCTCCTTTTATTCAGTCCATATTTGAATGTGGCCAAGGCTGAACCGTGTTGCCCAAAACAATGTCCATGCCTCTTGCGTCCTTCTTTTCATCCTTCTTCATCTTTTTACTCTATTCTCTTATATATCAAAAAAAAATTCTTTTTACTCTAGGAATTGATAACTGAAGAACATCAAAACTACTCTGTCAATCTTCATAATTAGTTACATCGGTTGTTTATATTTAAAAAAATAATGTATGTATGTTTTTTTTTTTTTTTTTTTTTTTTTTTTTTTTTTTTTTGAAATATCCTCTTTCATTATGTGTATTGGAACTCTCTTCAATAGAAATCTTCTCAATACATGCAATTAATAAGCATAATTTGAAAAAAAAAAATTATAAATGTGACAGATAAAAGGGATTGAAATATTATATTTAGAACTAAAATAAGCATTTTATAACTTTTATATTTAAAACTCAAGGTAATAGAAAAGAAAACCCGAAACAAACTTTGCATATCTCAACATTTAAATGTACTGAATGGAGAAGGAAGACAAGAGGACGTCGAGAGGAAGAAGATTATAGCCTAATTTTTCAGTAAGTCACCGAATTTCTTTAAGATTGAAAATGTAAATTTGTAATAGAAGTGAGACAATACACTCGACAATGAAATATTAATTAAAAATCTTGGCCCAGTGGCCTTTTTCTAGTCTCAATAAATTATTCGTCTCCCCATGAGGTGGTATTTAATCCAATAAGAAAAAGCGAGAGAGAGAGAAAAATATAAATATCAAATTGATATTCTTGCCTACTCTAGGGGTTCATATATTTCCTATTTTCCTACACGATTTATATTTCTTTTTCTATGGTCTTCTGCTTGTTTCTTTCAAACTCATCATTTTCTAAATCTGATAATAAAGTTATGAGAGATTTATATTCCAATTATCCAATAATCTTGGCTGCTTTTAATATGTGATTTTCAGTATTCCAGGCTGTGGAGGAGTAAAATAATGAAACTTTCATGATGGAGACTCACCAAAAAAGGGCACCAAAATGAATCACTAATAGCCTCCATGATCGAAGATATTGATTGATTGTTGTACTCAAGAAGATGAAAAACTTTCTGGAATGGTGTTCAATTCCTTAGTGATTAATCTTCCTCCTACTCTTTCCAAGAACACAAAACTTTTGTTATTATTACTCTTTATGCATCAAAAGCTAAAACATTCAAAAACACAAAAAACACAACATTGATTTGGCCTCAACTTTAGCCAATACCTAGAAAAACACACCAACCCCACATACCCACCACTAGCACTCAATTTAAAAGCTTCTTTCTCTCTTTTACTTTCCTCAATCAACCAACCCAACTCAGAATAAATCAACATATTCGTCCTCATTTTTCAGTTCCATGAACTTCTCTTTCATTAACTCCTCCATTTGTGCGTAGCCTTTTCTAGTAGTACTACTCAAACATGCCTGATTTGCCACCTCCATCAGCATCTGCATCCCCATCCACTAAGCAAACCAAGCCAAATTCTACTGACCACATCACAATATCGAATATACAGTCCAGAAATCAAAGATTTGCGGATTTAGAATCACCAAATTTTTTGACAAAACAGTATAGTAGATTATCAACAACACTGAGACAACCAAGAGTTCGAAGAACTAACCCCGCAGTATGGTTTGCTGCAGTTTTGTGCCTCATATTCAGCGTTGTCCTCATCTTCTTTGGGATTGCGACGCTCATCATCTTCCTCACCATCAAACCGCGAAACCCCACCTTCGACATTTCCAATGCCACCCTCAACGTTATCTACTTCGACTCCCCGGAGTATCTGAACGGCGATTTCGTCCTGCTCGTGAATTTCTCGAACCCTAATCGGAAAATTCATGTGAAATTTCAATCTGGCGATATCGAGCTCTTCTTCTCCGACAGGGTCATATCGAGTCACGCAATTCAGCCGTTCACGCAGAGGGGAAAGGAAACAAGATTGCAATCGATTCAATTCATTTCGAGCTTGGTGTTTCTGCCTCAAGATCTAGGGATAAAGCTTCAGAGGCAGGTTCAGAGCAACAAGGTGAACTACATCGTGAGGGCGACATTTAGAGTGAGTGCCATTGTAGGATTCATTCATATGTCTTTCTGGATCCATAGCACATGCCAGATTGAGATGACTAGTCCACCAGCTGGAGTTGAAGTAACCCGAACGTGCATAACAAAGCGATGATGAAGATGATTTTTTGCTGTAAAAATCTGCTGGTTTCTTGCAAGTTTCTAATACATGGATTTGGAATTTCAGATATAGAATGGAATTAGAAATGAAATAGTAGATCGATCCGGGACACATTGTTAAATGCGAGTGTGTGGAAGAATGAATGAATGATTCAGTCAACTATTTGATAGATAGGTAAAAGAAGAAAGATGGATTGATGATTTACCAAAAATGGAATTTCTTTTGCTTGAAATTTGAATTGACGGCGTTCGGTCCCGACATGAACCTCAGAGAACAATCCCGGCATTAAATAGTCTCCGATTTGACCGGACGAGGACAGGGATTGGGTTAGGGAACCAAATCTAAAAATAAAAAATATAAATATAACTAAAATATACCTATAATATTTTAAAGTTAATTTTTTATAATTTTTAATATTAATTTTTTTTTGTCATTATTCTTAATGTTAAATTTCTAATGGAAACTGGTGTGTCAAATTAATAAGGATTAGAAGGTATCTTATATGTATTAAAAAAATTTGGTACAAAGTCTTGAATTAAATATGAGATCAATTATTGAGACTGAGTGATTAAAATTATTTTTAAAATTTCTCATATCTAACTTATCAAATATGCGTCATTTCCTCTAATTTTTGTGGATGTGCCCATTTTTATTAATACAACGGTTTTAAATGAAAATCTTAAATTTGAAATAATCACCCCGGTGGTTGAAATTTGAACAGTTTGCTTTAGAAATTAGAAAGTATTGATATGGTTAGGGGTGAGCATTTGGTTTTTGGTTAAAACCGAATTACACACATTTTCAAACCGAACTGAAAACTGAAAAAACTAAAATATTTCGGTTCGGTTTTGCAATTAATTCGATTTTTGGGTTTAAGTTGGACTTTATTGTAGGCCTTCTTATTTGAGTTAATTCTGTAAAATGGCTAATCTATTTTTTTTTTTTTTTTTTTTTTTCTTTGAATCAATTTACAATATTGACTATTGAGTGCAACGACTATAGTAGGAGCACCTGGTATATATCGATTTTCACTTGTATGACAATAGGTTACTTGATTTTAAAATCAAATAAAAAGAAAAGAAATAATCTAATACATATTAACAAAATACAAAGATAATGAAACATTACTTACAAAAATATCTGCATTACATCTACTATATGTCAACCTTTGCCTTCAATGCAATTAAAAATTTCGGTTTTTTCGGTTTTAACCGAAATAAAAGTGCAAAAACCGAATTAGACTAGTTTAAAAAACCGAACCGAACCGAATAACCGAAAAAACCGAACACCGAATTATTCGGTTCAGTTTTCGGTTTTCAGTTTTGATTTGCTCACCTCTAAATATGGTGGTTCAAAAAAAAAAGAATTATTTAATAATGTATATTTTTAAATTTTAATGCATGAATCTCATGAGCATTCATGTGCAGCCTAGAAATACGGAAATTGGCTTGTGGCTGTGCTTTTATTTATTTATTTTACTTTAATAAAAGGTTTTTAGTTTTACAAGTTTGTTACTCAAACTTGTTTTTTCCTATCACCTCAAACAAAAGTTTATTGTTTATTGTCCTTTAATTTAAAAAATAGAAGTGACCTAAAGCAAATAATGATTCTCAAAACTATGCGTCATGATGAGTGGGCGGGCACTTCTGTTTTATAAAAGCAAGCCCTTCAAATCAAATCTGCACGTCAACTTTAAAACCTTTATTTCTGTTTTATTAGCCAATAGCAATAGCCACCGCATATTGGCTAAAAGGCCTTTTGTTTTATTAATCTTATTCATTTAATTTTAACTTTGTTAATATTAAATAATGATTTTTTTAATTATTGCGATATTATATAGATATCCCACAAGTGCTCATTACAAGCATGTTTAGTTTGTGATACCATAACAATGGAAATTAACTAACTAACAAATTTTTAACAATATATTTTTCTCCGTGGTGTAGTGTCATTAGTCATTGCAAAGTTACCTTCAATTATCTCATTAAATAACTGTTTCTATACATAAAAGTTTAGATTAATTGGGTTCAGAGGCTCACCACAATTGGCATATTATGCCTCTAACTTAAATATTGCTTACATAGATATTTATATGTTACCTACTAACAAGGTTCTCACATTGTCAACAAGGTTTATACTCACAAATTTGTGGGTTATGAATAATCCCTTATCACATAAACAAACATTTGTTCACTTGCATGAAACAACTCTCAATAAAAGTAATTTAATGGGTTAAAGTGTAATTTTACCAACAATTTCTTTTTCAAACGGGGGCCTAGCAAACTAGCAAAAATAAGTTTTGAAAGTAGCAAAAATACAAATAAACAATTTAAAATAGTGCAAATTTATCAAAACCGTCCAATTTCACCAAGCACCATTAAGGTTTTTTCTCTAATAATTTAACCGTCGTTTGGTCAAATAAAACGGTTTTAGTGAATTTTCACCCATTTAAATTGTTTATTAATATTTTTGCCCATTTTAAAAAATTTGTGCTAAACGCTCATCGGGGAAAAACTTTGTTGGTAAAATTACATCTTAACCTTAATTTAATTATTGATTAAAATACCAATAAAAAATAAATATTATGAAAATTTATTGGAATAGTTCCTATGTTATAATTGACATACCTGTTGGATCAAACTATAATGAAAATTTTCACAAATCATCAATAAGTTTTTTCCCAATAAAGGGGATAGGATACATGAATCACATGGTGATGTTACTGTGCCCTCCCAACAACCAGAATTTTTTTTTTTGGGTGGACTCAACAATCAAACTAGATAAATTATTGATAAAATGTCTCATTCAATAATTTCATTCAACATTTTTTTTAGTATTCCTTTACTTTTTTTAAGGATTCTATACTATCTAATAATAGTAAAATACCCTTCGTAGTACTACAAACTAACTCAACTGATTTTTTTTTGTTATTTTTTCTCTAACAGATAAAAATCAGTTTCCAAGATTTAAGTCAGCTCAAAAAACTACCTCAACAGTGCATAAATTACATACTCTCCTTCTTCTTCTCCTTAACGTCTTTCTTCCTTTCACGCTTGTGTGCAGAACACAGAACAAAGAACTTCTGGCAATAGGTTATATATAGGAGGACAATTTTATACTGCTCCAGTCAATTGTGGCCTCAATATAACATTGTATACAAATAGTTTTACATATATACTTGTTACGGACCGGCCCAAAAGCCTCCAAGTCCATAGCAAGGCCCAAGCAGAAGGCGTAATCCGCCAATCATGGCGGGAGAGCCGAAAATCCCGGCTAAAAGCGGGGATTCGCCCCAATCATATCAATCCACCGAGATACCCGTCCCATTTAGGAAGTATCTCGGATATCCGCCCCTTAATGACACGTCACATTAATGGGATATCATCCAATATCCGCCCCATTAATGGCCCCCATTAATGGCGTGCCTCGGATATCGCACCAGGCACGCTCTATAAATATAGAAGGCGGTAACAAGGTGCACACACTCTAAACCTAGACTATTTACATACAGATCTCTCCGTGCACACACAAGACACCCCTTGTCGTGTACGGTGATCCCACGCTCTCCGGTTATCTCCTTCATAGATACCCAGTGCCGCCGATACATCCAAGATCAATCTACCGGCCGGACATCCGTGTTCTACACCGAACATTGGCGCCCGGCCGTGGGGACCATAAATTTCTATCCCCGTGACCATCAATGGCTCACACCCGAAGCCACACGCAAAACCAAAGCAATTGGACAAGCCGAACGAGGAAAGCCTGGTACCCCCAAATCAACCTCGGGCGGCCGGCCGTCCACGGACTCATGATCGACCATCCCGAGGAAAAACTCCGGAAGGATACGTTGCGACTCGAAACCACCTCGCCTTCCATCGACAAATCTCGCATGAAGAATCCCCAAAGGATCGGCCCAGACAGTCCGGTTCCGGGCGCTCGAGTACTAGACAACGACGTCCGCATGCCGAGGAGAACCCAAGAGCGATGATTCGGAGATTCGAAAACAAGGAAAAGTTCGATCACCTCCAAAGGCGGGAGGATTTCCATGCTGCGGAACAAATGATAGAGGAAAAGCTTGAAAACCTTTTCAACGCGAAACCCGAGAAGCCCACGTAAGAGGAAGGAGGTTGTACGCTGGATAGCAATAGTCCGCGTACCCGGCCCGAAACGAATCAACATCCCCGTGGCGGGGAAAGAGGGGACGGCGGGAGGGAGCGAGATCGCCAACCAACCCCAAAAGGCACAAAGAGGCACCTTTGCGGATCCGGGATAGGGAAGGCGGGAGCGAAGGCCACCATGACGACGATAGGGAGCCGGAGAACCGAGATCGTGAACACGACTCGGACAAACTACACGAGCGATCACTACGCCTCGGACACGAGGATCGCCGCGCGATATAAGATGAAATACTTGGGCGGCGCGGGGGGACTCCATTCTCACGAGCTACGGCCACGGCTCCTTACCCGAAGAATTTTGACCTAGCCGGCCTCCCCCAATATGATGGGACCCGGGATCCACGTCATCACCTCGAGTTATTTGAAAAGTTAATGTGGGTAAGATCAATAGAAGATGCAGTGATACTAAGACTCTTCTCGGCCACGCTAATCGGGCCGGCCCACAAATGGTTGAGTTCGCTACCCAATAATTCCATTCGAATTTTGAAGACCTTGGTCGTAAGTTTGAATTACACTTTGCCACCGACGAAGAAACAACCGAAATCTCAATTCACGGCGAGTAAAGTGAAACAAAAGAAGGGCGAAACATTGCGAAGTATCGGATCGGTTCGAGATATACGGCAATACAGTACGATCCTTATCCGAAGAGGTCCATGTGCCTTTGCCTCGTCAACGGACTGGACCCGATGACGCGCTGGCCCGACATCTATGCAAGAATCGAGTATATTCCTTGACGGAATTCTATCGACGAAGAAATATCTAGACGTCGAGCAAATGGAAATCGCCAATGCGAGATGAGCCTGAGAAGGCAAGGAATTCATCACACGAAAGAAGAGACCGGACCGACAAACACAAGGCGGAGCCTCGCCGACGTGGCGAGAGAGCGGCCCCGGAAGCGGACGAACGGACAATAAGGGAAATACGAAACTATACCCCACTTGAATGTCCGCGATCCCAGTGTGGAAGGAGGTCGCGCGGGCCAGAGATGAGGAAGGTGACGAAGCCAAAGCCTCTCGAAACCGGTCCAATACGGGCCCAGGGAAGTTTTGCGGCTTCATGGCGATTTCCGGTCCACCACGGACGAATGCTACGAACTCGGGGATGCTATTGAAAAATTTGTAAGAGAAGGAAACTACGCCAATACGTCATCAAAACTCAAGGGAAATCGGCAAGCGGAATGGTAGCCGCCGAAGCGAGCCCGGCCACGAACGCTTGGTTCGAAAAGAAGCGGAGAACCGGCCCTCCGGAGGGCTACGGGCCGCCGTCTCCATTGCAGCCAGGATCGGTGGCGGCCGGAGGAGGTGGAGATACAATAAGCCGACGCAAAAAATACTGCGAGAGGTGCTAACGGTAAAAGAGGTGCCAAGATTCAAGGGCACGTCGTCAAAACCAAAACCACCCTTGGTCTTCACCGACGAGGAGCTCAAGGAGGTTATTCCGCCACCAAGACGGATTGGTCATCACCGGATCGTCGTAAGCTGCCGGGTCAAACGAATATTTGTCGATGCGGTAGTTCGGCCGACATAATAAGGCTAGGATGCATACCGAGAAATGCACCTCGATATCGAAGACTTAAAGCCATGCAAATCTACCCTCATCGGGTTCAATGGAGAGCGTTCCTTCCCAAAAGGATATGTCGACCTCGAGGCCGACCTTGGGAACTAAGGAAGCCTTCAAATCGGGACGGGTAAGGTTTGTAGTGGCGGATTTCCGCTCCCCCTATAACATTATACGGGCCGACCCACTATACACGGTTGGGATATCTTTGGCATCCACCAAGCACCGAGAAATTAAAAATGATCAATGATCGAAATCGGGTGGTTGAAGTGTCCGGGGGACCCGAAAAGCGTCGCGGCAATGTTACTTTGAAGCCCTCCGAGTAGAGGAGGAAAAGAGCGTCATCCCGCCACGGCTCCAAACCAATGAGGTAATGAATAATGACGAAAAAAGAGGGCGACCCGGCAATCGGTCAACATGGTAGAACTGGACCTCCGGAACCGAAAAACCCACGCCCCGGCCGGAAGGAGAGTTGGAGGAATTAATCCTCGGGACGGATCCCTCCAAGACAACTAAAATCGCGGGGACATGGACGCGAGAAATCAAAGCAAGGCGATCAAATTTTTAAGGCAAAACCGGGACGTCTTCGCACGGACGTCGGCCGAAATACCGGGATCGACCCACACTTCGTTGTCACAAGTTAGCGATATGGCCGGGGTCGAAACCGGTGGGCGAAGAGGAGGAATATCTCGGACAGCAGACACAAAGCCCTCGAGAGTCACATTGAGGAGCTCCTTGCTGCCGGGTTCATAAGAGAAATACAATACACGACCTGGCTTTCTAACGTGGTCATGGTGTTAAAACCAACGGGAAAATGGAGGGTGTGCACCGACTACACCAATCCGAATAAGGCATGCCCGAAAGACTCCTTTCCCATGCCCGGCATTGACCCGGTAGTGGATAACTCGGATACCAACTGCTTTCTTTTATGGATGCCTACTCCGGATACAATCGAGATCGCTATGCACCCCGACGATCAAGAGAGAACCGCCTTCATGACGGATAAGGCGAACTATTGCTACAACGTCATGCCATTTGGATTGAAGAATGCCGGAGCTACATACCAACGCATGATGAATCGAGTCTTTGACGATCAAATCGGTCGCAATGTGGAGGTATATATAGACGACATGATAGTGAAGTCAAAACATCCGGAGCAAAAGGCATATCCGGGACCTAGAGCGAGACGTTTGACAAATTAAGAAAATACCGTATCGGGTTGAACCCCGGCCAAATGTGCGTTCGGGGTGCCGCTACTGGCAAGTTTTTGGGTTTTATGTTGACCAACCGAGGGATTGAGGCCAATCCGACAAATGCAAGGCCGTGCTAGATATGCGGGCCCCAACTCCAAGAAGGAAGTGCGGCAGAATCGACGGGTCGCTTGGCGGCCACGACAAGATTCCTACCGAGGTCGGAGAAAGCTCTACCTTTCTTTAAATTATTGAAGAAAGAAACCCGGGGAGGATGGAATACGGACCGCGAGACGGCCTTTGAAGAAATCAAGAAATGCTTGGCAACCCCGCCGTGCTTCGACAAAGCGGGAGCGGGGAGACCTTGTTCCTATACCTCTCGGTAGGGGATGAAGCGGTAAGCGCCGCCTTGGTAAGAGAAACCGAGGCCTGGACGGACACACCATCTACTTTGTGAGCAAAGCGTTACAAAACGCCGAGCTCGAGATATCAAAAGCTGGAGAAAATGGCATTCGCATGCATCGACAACGGCAAGGCGACTTCGCCCATACTTCCGGGGACATCGGATTGTGGTCCGACCAATCGCCGATCCGGCGAGATTTTGCACAAACCGGATCTGGGGGCGGATGACAAGGCAAGCAATTGAATTATCTGAATTCGACATCACCTTTGAGGCACGCGGGCAATCAAATCACGGGCATTGGCGGACTTCATCGGGGAATTGACTCCGGTTATGATCGACAACGAATTACGGAGGTATTTGTGGACGGGTCCTCCAACCCAAAAGGCGACGGAGCGGGAGTCATTGTCGAAAGCCCCGAGGGAATCGCTTACGAACATTCCCTCCAACTGGAGTTCCCGACCTCTAACAATCAAGCCGAATACGAGGCCCTCTTAGCCGGATTGGCTCAAGCAAAAGATAGCGGAGCGAGGCGAATTAAGGTGTTCACCGACTCACAACTCGTCGCCGCACGAGTTTGATGGCGACTATCAAGCAAAAGGCCCCTTGTTGGCCAAGTACTTGAATAAAGCAAAAGAGGTAATGACGGAATTCGAAGAAGTCGTTGTCTCTCACATCCCGAGAGAAGAGAATGCCCGGCCGACATCCTATCCAAACTCGCAAGCACCAAAGGTCCGGGAGTCAAAGAACGATCATCCAACGAAATTTGGCCGAGCCCACGTGCATCATGACTATCTCGTCGGATCGGGATGAGAAAACCAATCGAAGATTACCCGGAAAGAGGGATCATTCCCACGTACTCTACCGAAGCAAAGAAGGCGATAAGGGAAGCCGCCATCTACACTATGGTCGATGACCATCTATACCGGAAAGGAGTACACTGCCCAATGATGCGATGCCTCGGCGAGTCCGAATCCGGTATGTCGACCGAAATACATGAGGGATGCAACGGCCAACACATGGGCGGCAAGGCTTTGGCTAGGAAGGCATTGCGCGCCGGCTATTATTGGCCCACCATGATGCATGACGCCATGGAGGCCGCCAAGCGGTGTAACGGTTGCCCGAAAACACGGCGGGATCTTATGGCCGCCGCCCACGAGTTAAAAGGGATGCGGCTCCATGGCCCTTCTATAAATGGGAATGGATATTCTTGGCCCATTTAAACCGGCGCCGGACAGCTCAAATGGCTCATTGTCGCTGTTGACTACTTCACCAAATGGATCGAAGCGGAAGCGTTAACTACAATAACGTCGTCCCGGATTATGAAATTCGTTCGTCACAATATCTTCGCTCGGTTCGGGATACCTGCTTGAAGTCGTCACGACAACGGAACCCGGTTACGGACCAAAGATTCCAGGCCTTAATGTCCAACCTCGACATCAAACAACACTTCTCCTCCGTCGAACATCCGCGGTCTAATGGCGGCCGAGTCCGCCAATAAGATCATTCTCGACGGATTGAAGAAACGCATGTTAAAGGCCGACTCTAGTTGGACCGAACAACTCCACGGTGTTCTATGGGGATACGGGACGAGTGTGCGAGACCTCTACCCGAAACTCCCTTCCGGGCCGACATATGGATGCGAAGCAATGATTCCGGTGGAAATCGGGCGGCCATCGTGGAGGAAGATCGGGCGGACATGGACCGGCATCAAATGACGACGCCTTAAAGACCGATCTGGACTGATAGATGAGATCCGAGTCACGGCTCATTGCGGGAACTTGCCGCCCAGCGGTTACTCGCACCAAATATAATCGCAAGGTTCGGCCACGATCCTTTAACCGGGTAACTTGGTACTTCGGAGGGCCGATATAGGTAATAAGAACTCCCGAGACGGAAAACGCGACAAACCGGGAGGGGCCGTATCGTGTTAAAGAAAAAAAGCTTGACGCCGGGGCATATGTTCTCGAAACTTTGGCAAGAAAGCGGTTAAAAGGACATGGAACGCCGATAAGTTGAAAATCTACTACAAATAGCCCAAGACTATGGCTCGGTCATTTCTTACTTTCTTTCATGTTTTTTGCAATTGCTTTCCAACTTTCCCTTGCTTTGCATTTGAATAATTTATGACCATTTGTACGCTCTTTAGAGCTGCTTTATTTAATGAAGGAACACCTCAAAGAGGAGGCGCCAACGTGCACGATTATTTGCTTAAGCTTGAAGCCGAGGCCACCAAGCCGGCAAAAACCTCGACTCCGAGGTACCCATACCGGTCGAAACGAAAAACATCTAGATGTATGACACCGGCCGTTGTACTCGACGCGCATAGGTAAGAGCTCGGCCAAAACGCCATACGTGGCCTTCGCGAAATTGACGCGTCAACGCTCGCCCGATTTAAGAAGGCAGGCTGTCATCCCGACCATGATCAAGTCAAAATGTCCGATCTGAGGTACTAGACACCTCGGTCGACATGTGACAGCCTCGCCCTTAAAACGGTTCCTACCATCTTTTCCGGCTATTTAAGCCAGGATGAGGCAGTGCGGTTAAGTGAACACCCCCTGAGGGTACGACACACAACCTCGTCCCACTCTCCCACACCGGTGTTGGTCGAGTACACGACTTGTATATAATGCAGTCAATAAATTTCAAACAATGGAATTTAAGAAACTGGCAGAAGGGCGGATAAATAAATTCCCCATAAGTCATACAAAGTTACGGCACGAACGCCGGGAGTCAATAAAGTACAAAGGCACGTACGCCCACTAACAATAAAGATTAAAGCTTAACTAGAAGGACCGGCCTCGGGAGCACTCCCGGTCGCCTCACTCTCCGCATCCGACTCTCCCCTTCCGACCGGACGCGGTGGCGAAGGAGGTTGATACGAAACTAACTTTCCGTCTTCCACAAAGGCACGGAAGTCGTAGCCGTCCAAGTTAAGCTCCGTCTTCGGATTCAAAAGTCGGATCTGCTCCGTGCATTCTCGAAGCAATCGGCGCCCCGCTTTAGAAGTTCGTCGACTCTAGCGCTCCGCCGCGATACGGCCGAGCCTCCTCGACGGCTTTAACCTTATCAAACAACGAATCACGCTGTTTTTGCGGGGTTTTCACCACATCCATACTTTCGCTCGCGCTTTTGGGGCCGGACACACTCGAGGCCGACTTCTCCGCCCTTCTCGCGCTGCATCGATCGACTCCACCTTAACGAATGCCTCCTTGGCGGCATCCCGTTCCGGCCGGGCAAGTATCCCGCTCCTCCTCCATAAGACGCAGCTTGGCCTCAGCATCGGCTAAAGCCTTTTTTACGGATGCCGCCTCAGCCAGTGCCTTCTGGTTGGCCTCAACCTCGGCCCTAGCCGCTTTCAGTCGTCTGTTCTCCGTATCAGCCAGAATGTACTTTTCCCTTACAATCATATAGGCCTGCAGGAAACCTATGGATTTACACAAGTACCGTTCTGCGGCTTGTACTTCCTCAGCACTAGGAGGGGACAGGGCTCGGTTATCCATGAATTCCCGGGAGGAACACTACATCCAGCTCCTTGGTCACCCCCTTTTCAAATACAAAACTCCGAGGAAGCATGGAAGAAGGACGTAAGGGCACAGTTGAAGGAGGAGGAGGAGGCGGAGCGGTCGAAGACGCTGGAAGAACCGAGGCGAAGGAACGGACGCGGCCCCGAGGCTGCACCTTCACCCTCCGAACGACAACCTCGCTTCCCTTTGGAAGTTTCGAACGCCCGCCCGAGGGGATCCGGAGGGCACGGATGGGGCCGAAGTCTCGACACCGACACCTTGGCCTTCTTGGCCACAACGGGGCATCGGCCTCGGGCATGGTAGCCTTGGTAGGGGCAGCCGCTTCCGAGACCGACCGCTCGAAGAAACCGCGGCCGGATTCACCTTCTTCAAGTAGCCGGGAAGGGCCTTCATGTCTTGGGCTGAAAAGGACGGGTAAAAAGAAATCGCACTAAGCACAAAGTAGGCGGCCAATATACAAAACATGACTAAAGGAATAAAGAGCATGGCAAACGGGGGACTCCTACAATTCGAAGGAATTGGCCTAGATCCCTCCCCGATATGAAAAAGGCCGCACTCGGGATGCCATAATGCTCCACGAAGCGTCCAATCTTGGGACGTGAGGAACCATCTCGGGTAGGAGGTCCTCTTGAGAGATCCGGAAGGACGAGGGGCCGGCCTTGTGATGATTCTCCACCCGGTATAAAGGGAAGCGCCACCCTACACTCGGCGCCTCGACCCCCTTCGGAAACCAAGCCGGCTTACCGGTACGGCGACAACCTTAAAAACACTCTTAAACCGCTTAAAAGATTCGGAGAAAGGCTTCATAAGCTTCCTCGGGATTAACGCGGAGAGACACTAGCCCTTTTAACTTATCACCTTCCTTAGGTGTGCCGGGTAAAAGGGCCGAAATAGTAGAAGAAGAGATTGGTCGAACAAGGGATTGGAACCGGGTAGGAACGACACAATTGCTCGAAGGCTACCGTGTAAGCCCACCCGTTCGGATGAAGTTGAGACGGCGAGTCTCGTGTGCATCAAGGCAAGCATTTGAAAACGGGTGAAAGGAAACGACACCAACCCGTGTAAGGTAATCCCGATAAAAATGAAAGAAATTGGGACTGCCTACTTCTCGTTCAACACAAACAGGCTCGTCGGCTTCCGGGCAGCGTAGGACGCACCCCTCCATGGTGGGTAGGTCTAACCGGGCAATATCCTCGTCCGACATAATGGACCGGGTCTTCAAGACCTCGTGGGACACCCAGGGATACCTACGACACAGGGCCTCGGGTGGACTAGAAGAATCCGATGTCTCGGCCTCGGCCATTTTCTTTGAAGGCAAAGATTTCGGAGCCATTAACCTATAGGCAACATAAAAGGAAATTAGCGAGTTGGAAATACGGAAAACAGATTAGAAGGCAAAACAGACGGCGGACTCGGACGAAAGGGCACGCCGGAAGGGGACCCAAAGGACGCCGATGCCGGCAAGATCCAATAATCGAGGTGGCCCTGAAGTCTTCGCCACGCGCGATGTGAAATGAACTCTCAGCCAAGCGGTCCCAACAGGGCCGAGATAATCACCGGGATAAGGGTCCAAACTTGCGGGGATGGACCCTCACGGAACCGATCGGTTGGGCCGTCAAGCGGGAGCACTAGAACCGGTAAAAGAACCTACCCCCCGGAAGGTGAAAAGGTAGGAACGGTGTTTGCCGGAATCGAACCATGGAAGGTGACAAAGCTCTAGCAGATATGGGTTGAGGCCCAATTCGCCCCGAAGAACCATTCCCACCTCGACGAAGAGGCGCTAACCTCTCGTTTCCGGAGCTCGATCCCAAGAACCCGAAGAAGCTCTCGGGTAACGAGCGCGAAGAAACTCCTCTTCCTCGGGGTGAGCGTTGTTCGACTCTAAGGAAAGGTCTATGTCTATCCATCGAAAGAGGAACTAGAACCTAAGGACTACGGACTTCACGTCAAAGGGAAGGAGCATATAGAAAGCGAGAACACGAAACTAATCTTAAAAGAAAGCTCGAAGGCCGAGAATGGGAAAAACAGGAAAAACCAGAGATTATCTAAACAAGACGAAGTATGCCGTAAAAGAGTAAAGGCAAGGACGGAAAATACCTGAGTAGAAACAAAGAAGATGACCTGAACGAGTGAAATGTAACGAAGAGGATGACTTGAACGACCAAATTGTAGGACAATGGAGTTCTCACGAAAGAAACTCGGAGCAAGTTCACTACGAGGATTGTATGCGTGAAATAGTGAAAACGCAAATATAAAACAAAAACTGCGAAGAAGGAGAGGGAACGCGGGGCATTTCGGTCTTTGAACATGGACACGATGGGAAATGCACGACATGATGAAGGAGCATTAAATGCGCACACTAATCGGCACGGAACGCGCGACGTATGCGAGACCCTTTCCAATCGACACGTCGTGTGAAAGACACAATGATGGCG
Organism: Acacia acuminata; assembly: GCA_019022655.1. Lineage (NCBI taxonomy): Eukaryota > Viridiplantae > Streptophyta > Magnoliopsida > Fabales > Fabaceae > Acacia > Acacia acuminata. The sequence continues at coordinate 13,709 of JAFJYI010000266.1, read as the reverse complement.
CCTACGGAAAGAAGACCAAACGGTTTACCCGCGAACAGGGGACTTACCATTTAAATCCGAGGCCGCCTAATGTGCCCCGTGCCTGGGACGGCCCAAGGCACCATCCGGGCGACATCACGAGGTAAGCCGCGGCATAAGGAGCCGGGCCGGCCAAAGCATAGGCCCCTGGTCACACGTCGGACCGGAGTATCACACACCTCGCCGTCCAACAACATGAACAACCAAGCCGGGGGCAACCGTACGACCGGCCCAAAAGCCTCCAAGTCCATAGCAAGGCCCAAGCGTAAGGCGTAATCCGCCAATCATGGCGGAGAGCCGAAATCCCGGCTGGCGGATTCGCCCCAATCATATCAATCCACCGAGATACCCGTCCCATTTAGGAAGTATCTCGGATATCCGCCCCTTAATGACACGTCACATTAATGGGATATCATCCAATATCCGCCCCATTAACGGCCCCCATTAATGGCGTGCGTGGGACCCGGATATCGCACCCCGTACGCCTCTATAAATATAGAAGGCGGAGTAACAAAGGTGCACACACTCTAAACCTGACTATTTACATACGCCTCACCGCGCACACACAAGACCCTTTGTCAGCAGTACGGTGATCCCACGCTCTCCTGGTTATCTCCTTCATAGATACCTGTGTCCGCCGATACATCCAAGATCAATCTACCACTGGCCCTGGGTGACATCCGTGTTCTACACCTAACAATACTTATATAAGAATTTCATTTACATAAATACGTTGTAAGAATCCGTTTTGAAACTAGAACCACTTAACACTCGCTCTATCATTTTACAGAGAGTCCTTTCTGGATGAATTAGCAACTATCACCATTCACCACTCACTTACTCGTCACAAAATAAAAAATCTATCCAAGGGAAAAAAAAAAAAGTTTAGAAGCTTGTCAGACAACCAAGTGACCATCCCACACAGTGGACTGTGGGGGAACGATCCTCTGCGGCCGAGCTGACCCATCAACATGGGCAACCCAGCGAATAATCACGCTCTGGTCACCTGGTCATAGTTCATCAACCAAGCTTTGGTTCTTGTCTCCTTGAAACTCAAGGACACAGATGTACGAGCCTATAGAACAGATCCTGTTCAAGTAAGGTCGTGACCAGAGACTTCCACTTCCCAGGTTATATACCTTGCCTTTCGTTGTAATACAACCGATGTGGGATTCAGCTCATTTAGTTTGTCAACCGAAAAGACAAAGCTGCCCATCTACTTGCCTTTTTAATCCAGTAAACTGAAGGACAACGATGGTATTTGAGCGTGAGAGCGGGCCTTGGGAATATTCTTGTCGGCAATATTATAAAGAAAACAAACTTTCTTCTGCCATACCTAATAGAAAATCTGAAAAAAAAAAAAATGGTATCTCTTAAGCTTTGTGGAAAAATAAATCACTTGGTTGTATAAATAATTAAGTCGCCGTGAAGATTTAGTGAAGTTTGGCTCAACGAAAGCTATTTTTCAGGAAGCTTTTTGGTAGCTCTGTTTGTAAGCAGCGAAACAGAGGAGACTATTATCATAACTTTGAAAAAATTCCTCATCTATCTTGTTCGCCTGGTTATTTTTCCTCGGTTAAAAATTTTATAGGTACATATGTACAAGATAATAATTGACTAAACTAGTAAACTGACAAAAAAAAAAAAAAAATATTTAAATTTAAATAAGTAAATAGTAAGTTATTTGTGTCTTATCCTCACTAAATCGCCCATGCCAATTTTTTGATATTACATGCTTACCCCTGAACCCTCTTCGCCTTGTTCCAGCCGCTCCCTCCATCCAGTCGCTCACTCGGGTTTCCATTAAGAGGGACAAGATTAATGTTGTTGAAAGAGAAGAAGCAACACTGAGAGTTGGACAGGTTAAGAGCTAAGAAGAAGAAGAAAATGGAGGTTTACGAAAGGCTAAGCCATGAGGTTGAGGGTCAATTACAGAGCCTTATGCAATGGGCTTCCAAAACTGAAAAACAGGCTAAAGAATTAGGAGAAGTTGCTGTTGCCAAGGCAGCTCGTGAAGGAATTGACTGAGTTCTTCTGGCTTTTTCGCTGTTTTTTATGCTACTTATTTCTATTTTCTTTATGCATTTCGTTTTGGCTTTTGTTTTTGCTATTTATTAGTATTTTGGCTTCTGGACTTTGTCTTTATTATAGGAATTGGCTAATGTTTCATTTTGGCTTGTTAATAGCCCTAAGTTGTAAATTTGCCTTTTTTATGAGTAATGTTGTCCTGAATATTTGTTCAGGTTTAATGTTATCCAAAAATTTCAAAATGTAAGAATGTTATCTCATACCATTAAAAACATAATTAATCTAAAAGAAGCAACATTGCTCCATTTTAACAATTTTTGGGGCAATATTGAACCTCAAGGAACTTTTCGGGGGTTTTCTCACTGAAAACTTCCGACACAAATTTACATTTTAACTCTTATTAATAAGATAAAATGTTAAATTTAATCCTAAATTTTCGTGGGTTTGAATCTTCGCTAAGAGAGATCCAACATTTAGTGTCTAACAATGTCTCAAATAAGATTGCTCCAAGAAGGATAAATGTGTTTATCAAAAAAGTCATCGTGAGCTCATTTGATATAGACTATCGATCAAATCTAGACCGTCTAAATTGAATATTTTTAATTTTATTTTAAAAAAATTATTTTAATTGGTAGAGAATTTAAATTAAAGATATTCTCTTAACTATTTAGTCCGAATTACCATATTTTAGTGATATTGCAACACTAATGTATCATGCTTATTAGCAAGATACGTTCTTCACCAATACAAAGACATTGAAAGCAATGTTGTCATCAAGGAGAGTAATACTGATGTTGTCAAAAAGGGGAGTCGATACACGTTGTACTTGTTTTCCTTTTCTAGATTTTGTCCCACTGAGTTTTCCTTGAAAGATTTTTAATGAGGCAACATTGGAAAGTGCACTTTTTTCTTTGGCTCTGAGTTTTTCCTAGTTAAAGTTTTTAATGAGACACATTCATAATGAACATCCTAGGGAAGTGTTATGAATATTATATTTATGGATATCCATATATCCCATTATTTCATTTTTTTTATATAAATTATTTCATATTCTTTATAGTTTCCTATTTTCACCCATTAATCATTATGATTATGGAATCACATCAATTATAGATTAGAGAGTTGTGCCTATACATAGAAGGCATATATTATGCATTTAAAATATACTTAAATAAGAATTACTCTCATCTTTCTCCCTTCTCTCTTCTCTTTCTCCTGTTCTCTATCTCTTATCTAGAGATATCTTTATATCTATAACAGATGAGAGTTTTGTATTAAGTATGAGATCAATTATAGTGACTGAGTGATTAATTTATTTATTTTTTCAATTTTCTTATATCTAACTTGTCAAATATGCGTCATTTCCTCCTAATTTTTCCGATCAAAAATATTTTTATTATAATACAACGGTTTAAAATGTAAATCTTAAATTTGAAATAAGGGTAAAGGAGTAAAAATACCCATGTGTTTTTCCCAGAGCATCCAACACCATGTGTTTTTTAGAGGAGCAAAAATGCACATGAGTTTTTAAAGTTGGGGCAAAAATCCCATCAGAGTTAACTCCCTTTAACAGACGTTAACTATAGACGAAAATACCAAATTACCTCTCGCTCTCACCTCTCACACATCCGCCTCTCACTCGCATCTTCTTCTCCAACCCGTAAATATATCATCAACCCGAAATATATCACCAACCCAGAAATATAGAAAAATTGAAGAGTTCATAGTGCTGACGTGTGAAATCCAACTTCAAAGATTTTGAAATCCAACTTCAAATCAACAACCACCATCGTCACCAAATCAACAAAATAATCAATAAAGAAAAAACCCAGAAATATAGAAAAAAACAAAATAAAACTAGAGCATATATGATGAAGGAAGAATAAGAACCCAGAAGGATATGCATAAATCGATTTTCATCCTAAAATTGCAGAAGACAATTTTTTCAAGAACAGAATGGCAGAAATCAGTGATTGAAGAACGAACAAACCAGGGTTTTAGTTACAGTCATTGACTAGAATTCCCAGTAGAAGGATAAATTCAAGAAACACATAAACGCCAGCCTAAGCACAAGATCCAGATTCGCCGGAAGCACAAGATCCCAAATCGAGCAGAAACGCAGGTCCCAAATCAAGACCAGTGAGAGACCTTCAAAGCTCGCCGGAAAACCTTCGAACCACCCGAAGACCTTGATCCGTCACCGGAAGAACTATGAACTGTGGAGACTACGGAAATCGCACCGTCCGGACGGAGAGCTTTAGATCGAAATCGCACCGGGCCCGCATCCGGATGCACCGTGAGAGACTTTTCAAGAGAGCTCGGACTCGGACCTTCGCCATCCACACGCCTCGGCGCTCGGAAGCTTGAACACGACACGGCACTGGAGACCGAGTCCTCACACGCCGCCATTGTTGCTTCTCCTTCACCCTTCACACCATCGTAGATGCGGTGTTGAAAGCTCAAATTTGGAGTCAATTCGATGCAGGGGGAAGAAACAAATTCAACGCGTATGGTGGAGGGTAATTAAGGAATTTTGAAAATTTAGATTTTTTTTTAATAAAAAACATGGGTCCCACAAACAGAGTTAGGCTCTTTTAACAGATGTGGGATTTTTGCTCCAACTTTGAAAACTCATGTGCATTTTTACTCTTCTAAAAAACACATGGTGCTGGACGCTCCCGGGAGAAAAACACATGGGTATTTTTGCTCCTTTACCCTTGAAATAATCACCCCAGTGGTTGAAATTTGAACAGTTAGCTTTAGAAATTAGAAAATATTGATGTGGACATGTGGTGGTTCAAAAAAATATAAACTATTTAATAATGTATATTTTTAAATTGTAATGGATGAATCTCATGAGCATTTTTAACCTTTTAGGTTAAAAACAAAATCTCATGAGCATTCATTTGCAGCCTAGCGATACGGAAATTCGCTTGGGGCGAATAACTGTCCTTTTATTTTTCTTATTTTTTATTTTTGCTTTAATAAAGAGTTTTTAATTTTACAAGTTACACTTGTGTTTTCCGCTCACATCAAACAACAGTTTGTTGTTTATTGTCTTTTAATTTAAAAAAGGGTAAATGATTTCTCCAGATTCGTAGATAGAGTTATCTCCAAATTGCTAAAACTACATCGTTTGGATTAATGAGGGTGTTTATGTAATTTTATTTATTTTTTAATCATATTCATTTTACCAAAACACCCTTCATTAATTCACCTAAAATTACTAACAAACCCTTCATTGATTCAAAACGACATAGTTTTGGGATCACTTGAGATAACTCTATCTCCAGTAATAGGAGAAATACTTTAACCATATTTAAAAAATGGTAGTGACAAATATCCTATTCCCGAAATAAATATTATGAAAAATTATTGGAATAGCCCCTATACCATAATTGACATACATATTCGATCAAACTATAATGAAAATTTTCACAAATCATCATTAAGTTTTTTACTAATAAATGGGATAGGATACATGAATCACATGGTGATGTTACTGTGCTCTCTCAACAACCAAAACTCCAGATAAATTATTGACAAAATATCTCATTCGATTTTATTGAACGATATCTTTAGTTTTCCTCTCCTATTTTTTCCTCAAAGGACTCTATACTATCTAATAATACCCTCCGGCCTCCGTAGTACAAACTAACTCAACCGATTTTTTAGCCATTTTTTTTCTAAAAGTTAAAAATCAGTTTCCGAGGTTAAGTCAGTTCAAAAAACTACCTCAACAGTGCATAAATCACATACCTTCCTCCGTCTTCTTCTTCTTCTTAACGTTTTTCTTCCTTTCACGCTTGTGTTCAGAATACAGAACAAAGAACTTCTGGCATTAGGTTATATATACAATTTTATATTACTCCAATCAATTGTGGCTTCAATATAACATCGTATACAAATAGGTTTACATCTATACGTATATGAGAAGTTCATACTGCTTTGAAACTAGAACCACTTAACACTCTCTCTATCATAGGGAAAAATAAAAAAGTGTAGAAGCTTGTCAGACAACCAAGTGACCATCCCACACAGTGAACTGTGGGGGAACGATCCTCTGCGGCCGAGTTGACCCATCAACATGAGCAACCCAGCCAATAATCACGCTCTGGTCACCTGGTCATAGTTCATCAACCAAGCTTTGGTTCTTGTCTCCTTGAAACTCAAGGACACAGATGTACGAGCCTATAGAACAGATCCTGTTCAAGTAAGGTCGTGACCAAAGGCTTCCACTTACCGGCTTATATACCTTGCCTTTTGTTGTGATACAACCGATGTGGGACCCAGCTCGCTTAGTTTGTCATCTTAAAAGACAAAACTGTCCACCTTCTTGCCTTTGTAATTCAGTAAACCTGAGGGCAACTACGGTATTTGACCCGGAGGGAGAGCCTTGGGAATAATGTTCTTGTCTACAATATTATAAAGAAAACGAACTTACCTCTGCCATACCGAATAGAAAAAATAAAGCTTTGGGGACAAGAAATCACTCGGTTGAGTAAATAAGTAAGACGCGGTGAAGAGTTTGTGAAGCTTTGGCTTAAAAAAAGAACTATTTTTGAGTGAGCTTTTTGGTAGCTCTGTTTTGTAAGCACCGAAACAGAGGAAACTATTATCATAACTTTCATCATAGAGTTCAGCATTTTTAAAGAAAAATAATCAAATATAAATATGCAATCCAGTACTAATTTTTATTTGCTTTATGCACTTCGTTTTTGCTTTTGTTTTTGCGATTTTGTATTTTGGCTTCTGGACTTTGTTCATTGTCTTTATTATAGGAATTGGCTAATGTTTCGTTTTGGCTTATTAATAAGATAGAATGTTAAAATTCAATCATAATTTTCAAATTTTGTTTTATCATATTTAGATTTTAACAAAGACATTTATATTCATGAGATAATATGTCAACATTAATAAAATGTTCCTTTACAACGTATATAAATTTTTTTTATAATATGCAAGTGAGATTTCAGGGTTTTTTTTATTTTTTATTTATATTCATAGATTAAGAAATAATAATCCTGATAAAAAAATTGTAAAAAAGGAAAATATATAAATAAAATAATAAGGATATATTTGTCAACTTATAATTAACTAATATCTCTTACCTTCTTGATTCGAACAAGAAACCAAACATCACATCTCCTCTCCTTTAACCAAAGCTCATAACCTCATATACTCTCTCCTTTCTATTTGATACGAGGGATTTGAAGGGGAAAGGGCGGGATGAAAAATTTTAAGAGTTATACTTTTTTTTTAAAAAAAATTAAAGAAGTGGAATTAAAAAATTATAGTTGATTTTTCTTACTTTTTATCTTATATAATTTCTTTATTAAAATTTTGTAATCCAACTCAAAAATTTTACCCTCCTCCTCTTGCACACACATGCACACACACACTCTCTCTCTATGTGTATGCGTGCATGTGTGTATGGGCGCGCGTGCGTGTTTTGATAAATCCTAAGTTGCTTCAGCTGTGGATGACAAGTGGTAGTGGCCACAAATTAAAGGTTGATAAATCCTAAGTTGCTTCAGCTGAGAATGACAAGTGCTAGTGGCCTGGTCTGTGTCTCTGCTGCCCCACCATGTGTTTGTGTTTGAGACACTGTGAGTAATGGTGCCTGTTTGAGTAGGCGCCTGTAATTCCCGCCCTTGTTTTCAACCTAGAAAAAAACAAAACAAAACAAAACAAAAAAAAAAGAGAGAGAGGGGATAATTTCACGATGATGTGGACACTCTAAAGCCCATTAATATTTTTTCAAAATCACAAGGCCCATAAACAATCTAAAGAGAGATTCTTACTGGACCTAATTCCATATCTAGATCATATCCCAAAAAAAAATCCATATCTAGAAATTTGATTAAGAATTAGGGTTATGATGTAATTTTGCTCCAAAAGTAACTACTCAGTGGGAACAAGTCACCATGAGCTACCAACGAGGATTGAGTTTGGTAGAAGGCACTAGTATCTCTCAACACATGGAGAACCAAGGTTTGAATCTCCGCTAAAAGAGATCATACATTTAGTGTCGACAACGCCTTAAATCAGAGTTGCTCTTAATAGTAGGATAACCGTGCTTAGCAAAAAAGTCATCTTGTGCTCATTTGATCTAGACTATCCGGTCTAGATTTATTTTTTTAAATTTTATTTTTAAAAAAATATTTTAATGGATAGAAAATCTAAAATAAAGATATTCTCTTAACTAACATTTTTTTTAAAAATAATTTTTTATTTTAAAATTATCAATTGAAAATGTTAGTGGGCAATTTTGCCTCAAAAGTTTTTCAATGGTCAATTTTGCTTTGAAAATAACTAAAATATAGTAACTTTACCCCTTGCTAAGAATGTTAACTCGTCAATGTCTATTTTTTTAATGATTAAAATGAATTTGCTCCTTTTATATCACTTTTAAAAATTGCTTTTGGAAAAACTTTCAGATTCCTATAATTCGTTAGTAGTTACTTTTGGTGCAAAACGCAAAAAATAAAAAATAAAATAATTAATTAATGTTACTAGTTTAGCCAACAAAGTTGGTCCAATTAGTAAGAACATTTACCATAAAGTTGTGAGTTTGAGTCTCCCGATGTGAAAATCTTTTTGGTAGGTGTGCTCACATATCCCGACCCTGGTAAACTTCGAGACCTAACCCACCTAAATTTTTTTGTAACAAAAAAATGTTGACTAGTTTAAGGGATATGACACTTATTTTCCTTTAAATAAGAAAGGTTTTGGGGTTTCTTTGAATATTGTAAAGGGAGAAAATTACAAGAGGTAATTTTTTCTCAGAAAGGTCAGTTTTATTAATAAAAAAATATCAATACAGATACTAATGGCTGAAGCCAAAAGAGAAAAAAAAAAAATACTAACATACCAACCTAGCAAACAAAAACTAGCAAAAGATGAAAACATATTACTAAGAAGCAGCAATAACCGTAAAATACCATCCAATTCCACTTATTTCAGCAGCCAAAGAATTTAATGTAAGAAATATCTCATGTGATCATGATAAATATATATAATTTAATAATTAATGAATGTGCTAAATGACTTTTGGGAAGAGGTTTTGATCTTATTTGTTTGATAGAAGCGGTCATATCCATAAAATGTATACGTCTTTTGAATACATAAGTTATTTAAAGGATAAAACTTGTTCGTTCACCTCTCGGCCATAATACAGATACTAGTTTTCCATCAAGAAAAAGAAGCGTATAATGAAGGGTAAAGAATGATAAAGGTTTGAATTATCGATCAAGCAATACATATTATAAAAGTATCGATTCCACAATTATGGATAGAGGTTAGTGCATCTTGACTTAAACCTATAATATTGTGAAAATCATGAGTTCTTAACATCCTTGTTCATGTTCTTATTATCATATGTTTGAGTGAAATTATAAAAAATTTACCTTTTTTATCTCAGTTGCATCGGCAAGCAAGATATCAGAAAGAGATGTTGTCCAGATTAATTTCTTACCCAGATAATCCCTAGACCTTTCACCTCAAATGATTTTTTTTCTCATTTTTTTAACAGGCGCCTACTCTTACTTTGTTTAGAAAACTACTTGGACAGTGCATAAATTACGTACTTTTTTACGGGCTGGTCTGGTTTGAATAGAGTCTGTAATCATCCTCACGTTTTTCTTCCTTTCACGTTTGAGTATAGAGCAAAACCTAAGAACTTTTGGCAAATAGGTTACATAATATAGCTCCAATAAATGGTGGCTCAATATAGCATCGGAGACAAATAGTTTTTCATATATAGGAATTTGAATATGAGCCCATGTGAGAGTAAAACAACTTAACACTCTCTATCATCTTACCAGGAAAAAAAAAAAAATTTAGAAGCTTGTCAGACAACCAAGTGACCATCCCACACAGTGAACTGTGCGGGAACGATCCTCTGCGGCCGAGCTGACCCATCAACATGGGCAAACCCAGCCAATAATCACGCTCTGGTCACCTGGTCATAGTTCATCAACCAAGCTTGGGTTCTTGTCTCCTTGAAACTCAAGGACACAGATGTACGAGCCTATAGAACAGATCCTGTTCAAGTAAGGTCGTGACCTAAGGTTTCGACTTTCCGGCTTATATACCTTGCCTTTCGTTGTGGTACAACCGATGTGGGACTCAGCTCGCTTAGTTTGTCTCCTTAAAAGTCAAGACTGTCCATCTTCTTGCCTTTGTAGTTCAGTAAAGTTGAGGGCATCTACGGTATTTGACCCTGAGCAAGAGCCTTGGGAATAATATTCTTGTCTGCAATATTATAAAGAAAACTAACTAACTTCTGCCATACCGAATAGGAAAACTCAAAAAAAAAAAAAAAAAAAAAAGGGTATCTCTTAAGCTTTGGGGGAAAGAAATCACTCGGTTGAGTATATAAGAATTAAGAGTTTGTGAAGCTTTGGCTCAACAAAAACTATTTTTCAGTGAGCTTTTTGGTTGCTCTGTTTTGTAAGCACCGAAACAGAGGAGACTATTATCATAACTTTGATGATAGAGTTCTGCTGTTTAAAAAAAAAAAAGAATAAAAAAGAAATATAAGTATGAAATCCAATTCATTTATAAATATGAACTACTAAATTATAAGAATCAAATTAAAATTTAAAGTAAAATTTAAAAACGAAAACAAATCCCTCATCTGTCTTGTTCGCCTGATTATTTTTCCTCACTTATAAATTTTATAGGTACATATATACAAGATAATATTTGACTAAACTGACATAAAAATAATATATTTAAATAACTAAATTTTACGAAGTTGAACGTAAGTCATACTATTTACTATTATACAATATATTAGTATGTTTGAGTTTGACTTCATCATTTTTCGTTTTATTGTATCTTTAATTTTTCATATTTTTTAGATTTTTTTTTCCGGCAAACACCCGAGACAAGTTATTGTGTAAAAAATAAAAATAATAATAATAAAAACGTAAAAACGGTTTATGAGGGTGATTAATTACGTGACGTTTCTTAAAACAAATACAAACAGTAACTTGGGTCCGAATTCCGATGACATAAATCGTATGAGCATCTTCTTTTAGTTTCTCTCTTTCTAATTTTTGTCTATTTTCTTGCCTGTCTTCTCACTTCATATTTTTTACATTTGGGGAATTTCCCCTTCATATTTTTATGGCACAGTTTCATCTCTAGAACGCCCATGTAACTTCAATGATATAAAAGAAAAACACCCAAAAACAACAAAGTCTTGTTGTATCGTAAAAAGAACATTTTATCGTCAGAAACCACAGTTGAACAACACCAACTTCCTTGTTTCTGGGATCATCGGTTTGTTCCTACAATCTGAAGAAACAATCTGTGCTTTGAGCAATATTACTAGAAACACAAGCAATCGGAATATTAAGAGTAACCATTGGATGGAAAACATAGTGAAGAGGATGAGATAACGAGAGCGAAGAGGTCTCAACTTCATGCATCATTTTAATGACGTTACAATCTAGTTCATTCTTAAAATTTAGGATAAATTACTTCAAGGTCCCACGTAACACCCTAAAATATTCTCAAAGGTCACTGAAAATAATTAAATTATTGTGGAGTCCCGTCAGCCTCAATAGGATTTGGAGTATCATGAGACTCCGCAATAATTTGATGATAGCCCATGTTAGCCCAGTGAATCTGGTCCAGCCTCACTGTTTTGGGTTGGGTGGTTAAATTGGGCCCAAAAATACAGCCCAACAAAGCTGAACCACTGTATCAAACCCAGCCAGACACTGGCTGGCACAAGCTGACCAGCGTGCTCACTGGAAAGCAAAAACTATTGTTTTGAGTGCTACAGAAGCTGTAAATCAACCAGTACATAATTTAGGGGACCAAAATGCAGTCAAAACCAAAAGTAATTAATTCAAGTTACTTATATACATTCATTTCGATGGATGAAATCTCTAGTTTCATAAATGTATCAAGATACAGCAACCAGTACCTTGGAAAAGAAACCAACATCTAATAGAGCGCCATTCTGGTATAGTCCAAAGGTTAAAAGTTGCATTGAATAATTGAATAAATTTAATATACCTCAGTTTGTAAAGACAAGGCAACTTGGACTCGCAACACTATGAGTATAAAATTGAGCTTCCGTTACCAGCACAACATGAATTCAGCAAATTTCAACCTTTTTTCCCAATGCCTTTCATATATAATAATGTAACTATTGCGAAGGGACCACCACCTGCTGATCATCATCTGTACCAAAATACCGGTCCCCAAACTCGCCCATGCCCGGCACAACACGGTAGTCTTTATTCAGGCCCAGTTCAATCTCAGATGTCACGATTTTATTCTGGGAAAGGCTTTGCAGACCACATGCACACCTTGGGGTGCCTGGCAAAAAAAGAGGACTATAATTACTGTCGTGAAAGGAAGAAAGCATGAGAGGCGAAAAATATGATGGTGAGAGAATTAGTTAAAACACAGCAACATCTTACCGATATGAGATTGAGAAATATAATGTTGGACTCCTGTACACCCTTTCTTATGAGTAAATTAATTGCTTGAACAGCCGAATTTCCCTGCACAAGTAATTGTTCATACATTTATGGAGAGATGACCAACACCCCAAAAAGAAATCAAACTTGTCTTTCTTAGATTATGTTGACTGGTATGGAACAGTCCGTAAATGACACTCATCTTTTCCATAATGAGAATACATCAAAACCTGTTAAGCTAAATGGACTTATTATTCAATCATCTAAACCAATGTACAGAGATAGCCTTATATATGCCTAGACCACACACACTCTTGTACACTTCCTATATGGCCTAATACACAGATACAATCTAATCATACTAACCGCGCCCTCAGTTGAACACTACTTAACACAAAGTGTTCAACTTGAACAATACAAAAATAAGGGGACAAGGTGAACTAAATTGACCAATTTTACAATCACAACAACTCCTTCATTTGGGCGCTCATATCCTTCCAACTTTACTGATGCTTTCCAACACGATCGAACTGCAGACTCATATCTCAAAGCGACTTCATAAAACCACAGACGATGGAGCAAATAGGTTGCAAGAGACGCGGCATCATGACGAGGCTTTGCCAATATCAATTTCAACAATTGGCTATAACCTTCACTTGTACCCGGGAGGGATATTTTCCTCCACGTACCTGAACCTAAAACCTTCACACCCAACTTTGAATACCTGGTAGCTTTGCTCCACAACACCAAGAAGCGAGGAGCATAGTGGTAGTTGAATTTTGCACATCCTTGGAAAAATATGTCATGATCTGTTCCATTCCCCCACCATTGACAAAATGGAAACAGCTCTCTCTACCAGAACACGGTAGAAAGAGCCATGCTCAACCCTAGAAGAACACTTTCAATCTGAAGAAGGCCAAGATCTACTAAATGTGTAGATCCCCTGGTAAAATGAAAGTATTGATCAAACAAATCCACCAACTCTTTGGAGTCCAACATGTCGACTGTGATTCAAAATAAGCGCCCTACGATGACCATTCGAAGATGCACCGACGATTTGTTACGAAGGACTTTATAAACTTCAAGAAGCTCTTTTAAAGCTTCGTAACAACGATGCAACTCCTCATACTTCTCGATCTCTCGACATTTGATATCTTCCTCTAATTGAATTGCATATTTTAGTGGAAACATAAGAAGAAGCTCATGACCTCTTTATTT
>JAFJYI010000556.1:0-39192 GCA_019022655.1 Acacia acuminata | reverse complement strand
AATTTCATGAAAGCATAAGTGTGGCATTTCTGGCTTTCATTTTTTGGCATAGCGCTAGTGAAAGAACTGGGGATTGCTATTTGAGGAAGAAGAAAAACGCGGGATAATAGACGTCACAGAGATAATAGTTAACTACTTCCTCCGATTAATTATAAGAAATTTATTCTTAGAATTTGGAAAGATTAAGTAGAGAAGTTAAATTAGTTAATTATAATTATTTTCCAAAAATACCCCTTTGAAAATTGAAAATTACATAAGACAAAATTAGTTGAATCCTAGCTTAAGCACAGTACTACTCTCGCTATTTCTCTGAGCACTCCATATTCGAGAGTTGAATTGTGGCCCATACGATACGAAACATATATTGCTATTTGCTAATAAATTAGGTTGCTGTGAATGTGTGATTATATTATATCCCGTCAATGAAATTTATTTTTATTATTAAAAAAAAAGTATAATTGAGGTGTATATGGCGTTAATGAGTTGTAAACATTATTTACTTTTATTAAATATATAGGTGTATTATAAAATTATTATTGTCTTTAATTATTATTAAGAAAGTATAAATAGGGGTATTATAGGAAAAAATTGACAAAATTAAAACTTTCTTTCTTATAATTATGATCAAACTAACTCCAAAAAGTGTTCATAGTAATTAGGAGGGAGTAATTAATAGCGATGCCGTGGATATATAGTGTGATTATGGCCGTTGGATGCAACTGTAACCGACGGGAATGAAGGGAAAATCGTGGACAAATACAAGCCATGAGGAATTTGCAAACTCAAACGCTGCCTCACGAGATTACTTAGTAGTAGCTACTATTGAGAAACAAACATGCATGACGAGACAGAAATGGCAATAATAAATGGACCAGGGGTGTTCATGGGTAGGGCTGGGCGGTGAGACCTGTCCAATGCTCTACCAAAAAAGATCATTGAGGCGTAAAAATAACCCGGCCTTTGCAGATAAAAGTCTAACATTTTTGAAGGCAATAATGGTAAGCAGTGAAGCGCTAGTGACTTCCACGCAGTGGCGATCTATATGCTCTATATGAAAAAAAACAGCTTAAATAACTAAAAAAATTAAATAACATCCATAATTCTACACTTTTAAATATTTCAATATAAGTCTACAAATTAAAAAGACAACATATGTCTTAACAAGGCATAAAAAAAATAGTCCATAATCTATTGAATACAAGACATCAAAAAATAGAAATTAAAGCCTTGTAGATATCCAAAACTCCTAGAGGTTGCATCAAGGCCCCAAAATGTCAAAAGGATTAAGCATATAGAATCACCTACAAATAGGTTATATAATTTATAATAAATACATAATATTATTTTATTAAGAAAATAAAAAATATATAATATATACTACTAGGCAGGGCTAAATGGGCAGGGCGGCATACCGCCGTGCCCAACCCCTTTCTCCGGCCGTAAAAATGCCTAGCCCAGTTGAGCCCATTGTTCTTTGGGAGAGGCTTTCGCGAGCGAGCGGGGTGATTTTTCAATGGACGCGGGCGGGCGTACAGAGCCATGGGCATCATGAATAACCTTAATAAATGGCTCCTCAATTTATCAGCCTCATCCATATGCTTCATAACATCAAAAATCTTTTGTTCCGAGTTTACACACAAATTAGCATAAGAATGCTATAAATCCCAGGTTCCAAGCTATCTCCAAACTTCTTCCTTGAATTTGTGTCTTGGCGCTTGCTCGGCTCTGAATGTATCTCATTACGTTGCTTCCACAAAACCCAACAAGCAGCACCGAAATTAATAGACTAAGGTATATGTTCCTTACCCTATTATCTTATTCGGCAACAAAGATGTCATCTTCCTCCCACCCCATTCAACCACGTCATTCACAACATCAGCCTTCTGGTTTCCACATTTTAACCAATGGATACGTGGATGAGTCATTTGGAGCCAGAAATGATGTCTATTATTACCTGAATCGTGCTTCAACCAGTTTTAGATATCCTGGAGTTCGTCTTGTGGAAGCCAGAAATGAATCAAAAATCATCTTACATTGAAAATTATTTAGCAAAAATTTAGGTGCTCCAGAAGCTTATTCATATATGCGTATATATAGATTAGAATCGGGTAGAGTAGTTCTTTGCTCTTACTATTAATGGTCTCCGAGCCTCTCCATTACATACTACTTACATTAAATTGACAAAGATTGGGTTTGAAATTTTTTCCAACAATTAGATATTCAATACAACCTTCAATATTTTGCGACTATTTGATATGAATATACTATATGAACTGTCTTAAATTTTCAGGAAATATACTTGTCATATCTCCAAAGCCCTATAAAACAAAAATATAAAGTTTAAAGTTTTTTTTTTAAAAAAAATAAAAATAAAAATCTCACTCCTTCAGGCTTGGTGAAGGTGCCCGCTCTACTAGCTCTACTCCAATCTGGCTCATACATTAATAACCCAATGGAATGCCTTTTTGCTTTTTAGGCTCATAGTCATTTTGTTTTGTTTTTTTTTTTTTTTTTTAAATACAAACACAGGCTAAACTAAGCTAGCTAGGGGAGCAGGTAAATTGGAGTGATGTCTAGAGGTGGGAAAATAAGCTTGCTCTTGATGGGCTCGTGCATAAAAAAACCTCTTTAACAAAACAAAAAAAACACCTTTAGAAACAAAGCCCAGTCCTCGGACTCGTGGGCTAAGGCTTGGCCTGCAGGCTTTAGACCCTTACCCTTTTAAGTATTCCTGCTTATTTTCAAATAAAAAAAATAAAGAAAAGATCTCATAAAAATTTTATTTCAAATAATAAATATTAGAAAACTAAAGTGTCAAATTTAGTCCAAATAACCACAATTAAGTTAAATCAAACCTTCATCTGGAGTACTCTTATAGAAAAATAATCCATAATAGCATAAATATATATAGGAACCAATTTAACTTAGTGTAAGCAGTGGGGCCTTTTTGTGGCTTTTATAGAGGAATCTACTCTTTGTCCTCAGTTCGCGAGGGAGATAATTTTGGCCGTCGTGGGATCTACTCTGAGTTCATACAAAATGTATATAATCATATAATTTTAAGATCGCACTTGAATTTTCCTTCTTATTAGGGAGCCAAAACACTCGCCCGAGCCCACATCCTTAAGCTTCATCCCTTTTGGAAGCTTCCAATCATTAGAAGGAAAAGCAAATTGGAAAGTAACAAATATAAAATAGGAGTGCCAAAATGTTACTCCAGGACAAATGCTTTTTTCCAGCACCAAATGGGAATGTATTCAAAATTTGAACCTTTAAAGTTGTAATCAACCGCTATTTCATTAAACTTGCTGGTTTAAATTTCACTGGTTCGTTTCAATTCCGGGAATGTCTTCTAAGGCCCCAAACATTAATTATAATTTTCATCCTAGGCGGTACATTATATCCGATGATTTCACAACTCTTGTTCTCACTTGGAACAAACAATGACATTGGTGAATATAACCTTATAGGATTTCTTTACTCATCGCAACCATGTATTTTAATGGGTGGAGTTTAATTTGATTTATCTACAACCTCTTTACCTTAATGGACTGTTCATAAGTAGGACCAATAAGTAATCCTCATATGTCAACTCAATAATTAATAAGTTACGAATACAAGGACCAATACTTAAAATTTTCATATCATCCCCAATTATATGACATAATTTCAGTTAATCTCAAGACTTTCTGAAAATTCACTAGATTTTTAAGGGTTAAAATGAAATTAAGTTTTGTGAGCGAAAAGACAATGATGCCCTTCTTCTTTTTTAGAAGAGCATTTACAAACAAATAAGGGTATTGGCAGATTCACTAGCGGTGCGAGCATTGATGCTGTTGTGATGACAGCAGCGCGAGCACTGATGACGCAGAGGTGGTGTTGATGATTGGTGCCGGCCGGGGCAACGATCTGGTTGTCTACAACGATCTGGTGGCTTGCGACAACTTCAATCTGGTAGTCTGCTGCTTCAATGGCTTTGATAGTGTGGTTAGGCTTAATCAATTTTCAAATCTGGACCGTTTGCTCTCTTTTCCTTCCATGTTCTTCGTTTATCGACTTCTTCTATATTCTTTGACTATCTGTTTTTTTAAAATTGATTATTGTGCTTTGATTATTTTGATTTCATTCAAAATATATTTTTAAATTCATTGTTTGGGTTTGAATTATGAAGAAGAGGAGGAGGATGAAAAAGCATATTTTGGGAAAGATTTAATTCTTTATGTTCCTAATTCTAATTTCAGCTAATCATTGGTTCCTTTTTGACTCTTGGATTATATTTATTTTAATCTCCATATTTACTTACTACTTTTTGCTCAATATATTTACTTACTACTTGATGCTTGAGACCGATTGATTCAAAAATATACATGCAATTGATTTTGAATCTATTCCAAATCAATGCTCTCATCGTTTCTGTAGCCCACCTCTTTCAATTTATTTGGTTTTCATGTTATTTTTCTCTCATTTTATTTGGTTTCTAAGCGTTGAATCATGGATTCAATTTTTTTGTTTTTCTTTCAGTTTATCTGGGTAGTGAGTGACAAGGAAAGTCGCATTCTCTGATTTTTTTTGTAGCTCTCTGTAGTTTGGATGGGGTTAGTGGCTAAGGGCATATCTGACATTTTGTATTTTTTGTTTTATTGTTATGATGTTGCATAATATGTGGAATAACACGTGGCATAATATCTTATATGGCATAGCCACATCAGCATAGTTTGGTCAATAAAGAGTTGATTGTTTGGATTTGTTAACCGAGGGAGAAAGTGCTACGATTTTGTAACTTTTTTGGGGTAAAATTACCTTCTAAAAGACTCCGGGTACCCAATGCCTGTCAATAAAAACTTTCGGAAATTTTTGCCCCTTAACCCATAAATTTAAAAGCCAAATATATAAAAGGATTAAAAAAACCTAGGAATTAAAAATATTTTGGTCATGTACAAGACAAATTAATATTAAAATTTACAAAACAAATATGGGTATTTACAAGATAAATAAAGGAATTCAAAAGAACTTAGAGAATTAAAAAATATTTTGGCCATTTACAGGATAAATATGAAAATTTACAAGATAAATATAAGAATTTACAAGATAAATGAGACCATTTATAAGACAAATAAAGTACGAACGTCATTGTCTTTTTACCGCAAATTTTAATTTCATTTTTACCTAAGAGGCGTAGTGAAGTTTCAAAATTTTTTGAAGATTGACTGAAATTATATCACATCCTTATAGCTAACTGAAATTCTCCCTTAATTTAATATATATAACAAAATCCTTAATAGATTGCATTGTTCATTTGTTTTCAAACTAGTTAGTATTACAAATTAACTACTGATAAGAAAAGCCAAATCGTCCAAATTGATGGCTTGTCTTCTTGCTGGGTCACATAAAAATGGCATATTCCATTTCCCACAACCACCTTTAATTTTTGTCCAAAACTGGCTCACCTTTTTTTTTTGCCAGAAATTATTCATATATACATTGTCTTGATCTCTTGATTACAAATTAAAGGGTTTTTGAGAAATTTTATTCCAGAAGTTTTTACCGGTGGGTAACTTTAATTCAAGAGTTTTTTAGGGGACAATTTTACACTAAAAGTATAGGAGTGAAAATAGACCAAGCTCCTATTAGGCGGCTTACGACCTAGCCTGTTTGGGGTCTAGCCTGTTTAACAAGAAGGCCAAAATAAAGCCTATTTAGAGGCCTAAATATATAAAACAAGACTAGGCCTATTTTATGAAGACTTGACTTGCTTATGAATTTTAAATTATAATTTCATTTATATTATATGTGCTTATGTTATATTTATATTTTTATCATTTTTCTTATAATTTAAAAATACAATTATTCTTTGGGTTTGTGAGTATAATTTAAAAATTAAATAATAGCTTTTTGAATTAATTTTAATTTATTAAATTATAAGAATTAAATTTTATTTTAATCATATTATAGGCTTTAAATTATAGATATTTAAGCCTATTTAAAACCTTTAAGCGCTTATTTTTTTACTCTATTTAAAGGCCTACATTTAGGGGTGGAAAACAGCCAGTCGCGCCAAAACTTGTTATCTGCAAGGAAGTGTGAGTTCGAGCCTGGCCCGCTATTCTGACAAAATTTTGGCTTCGGGGCCCCGGTTAAGTTAAGGCTCGTGGCCCGTATTTTTTACAGTCGAAAACAGTCGGATGTAAACAAAGCCGAAAATAGGCCGTAAACAGCCGATAATGCCTAACGTAACAGCCAAAAACAGGCTTGAGTGAGGGACATTGATTTAGGGACTTAGGGTTCTTGGTTTGAAAGGAAACAGAGAGGCCTGAGTGAGGGGAGGGTGGGGGATATTAATTAATATTTTTGGAAAAAAAAACTAATTATTCTTAACAGGCCGGCCTGTCAGGCCTACATGCTATTTGGAGGCCTAGGCCCGGCCTTTTAAGCCAAACAGCCTTAAAACAGGCCTTGACTGCCTTTTAGCCGATAGGCCAGTTGACCACATCGTGCTTTTAACGGGCCGGCCATGCCCTACTATTTCCAACCCTACCTACATTATAAGTAGGCCTGTAAAAAGGCTTCTGGCCTGACCAGACCTTTTAAAGATTTAGGCCTAAATCTAAAAAAAGCCTGTATACAGGCCTACGCTTAGGCTTAAAGCCTCTGTCACAGTTTCAAGCCTATTTAGCTAAAGTCTGGCTTGACTTGTTTCTACACCGACAAAAGTGTAAAAAGAGGGGCAATTTTGCCCTGACGGTTAACTCAATTAATTTTGACTATTTGTTGACCAAAGATCTTGCCGATCTAGCCAAAATGTCATCAACGTCATTTTTGTTAAGATGCAAATTTGCCTTCGAAGTTTTAAACCTAACTTTTTAAAAAAAGTGAAGTACATGCACATGGACTTATAGGATAAATTTGCACATTAACAAAAATAACATGAATAATAAATGGACTGCGAGCTCAATATATCTGATCAACTAACGGTCAAAATTAACTAAGTTAATGGCAAGACAAAATTGTCCTCTTTTTAATACTTCCGAAATAAAATTGACTTTCAACCCAAAATTGAATAAGCATTTCTCACAAACTAAAGAATAGGATAGTACTATTTGTCAAGATCAATTAATACATCTGAGATTTATTTATTCATTTATTTTGAAAAGATACCTTTATTAATTGTTTAATATACCGACTGTATATCCGATGATGTGCTAACTTAATTATGCTAAGTTAATGCGGATTGAAAAAGACAATTTTTAATAAATGCAAGGGACGATAAGTAGTTGTTCCTTATAATTAAAGTCAAAACAAAACATGACTCTCATTCATTTTTGCATCAATGTTATATTTCCTTTAGTCCTTATTGACACCAACTATTAATTCACAGGAATCAATAGAAACAATTGAAAGCATTGAAATTGTCATAAGATTCCTATGATTTCTAATATTGTCCTTACTAATTACACTAAACTCAAATATCATATTAATTATTACTCTCTCCCACTACCATTATTAAATATGGACAGACATGGAAAGATAATCTATGCTCATTGAATACTTGCAAGTGTCTTATAAAAAGGATCAAAAATATTTATTAGTTGGTGTTTTATAATAGCGACCAGAGATAGTAATTTCTAACTTAAATCTCCATCACAAAACCAATTAGACTACATTGTACAACAATTATGTCTGTTTTTGTTTTTTGTTTTTTGGGTTAAAAATACACACGCTGCTTTTCACTTTCAAGAAGATCCAAGTCTATATATTTTTTTTTTTTGAACAAATATACACACGAACTTTCCGAAGTTGAGCAAAAATACCATCTCCATTAATTCTGTTAAACATCCATTACTTTTTTTGTTTGTGGGCCCCACAATTCCATCTTTTTCTCTTACATCCGTCTGACTTCGTCCTTCTCATTCCTCACTTCTTCTTCTTTTAAATTTTTTCTCTCTCTTCCTCTCTCTTTCTTCAACCTTTTCGTTTCTCTCTCTTCCTCTCTCTCTCCAATTCTCTACCTCTGCTTATATGCTAAAGGTTGATTTGGTCGTGAATTATCGATCTTGAGAATTATTTTAAATTGAAGTTTCAAAGTTAGTACAAAGACATAGTCGTGAATCTCACATTTTGTTTCAGCATGATGTCCCTTGATTTGGTCCTTGACTCGCAAAATGCAGTGCGCATATAATTTAGTGTTAGATGGAAGTGACGAGGTGTCTATGGTCAGAAACAGAGAGACACTATTGCCCTTGCCCTCAATTGTCCCATTAGGGTAGAAGACGAGTTTCCTGCATCAAAACAAAACCAAAAGACGTATTTCATGCCTTTGATTAAAACATAACATTAGTAGGTGATGGCTGCCTGGGAAGTTAGGAAGCATTGTTTCATACCATCTGTAGTTTCCAGCAGGGAAAAGCTCGGACTCATACTTTTCTAAGTTAACTTTTGAAAAGTTGTCAAATTTCCACCTATAAGACAGAAGAGGAGGTTCATGTATCATTGATAAATATTCTTTCTTGGAAGGAGGCTTTATGACAAAGATCTCGGCTCCGAAAACGCAGGCATCCTCAATTAGAAATCCATTTGAATGGTCGTTGAACGAGACGAGGTCCACGAATTTTGATATGCCCCATTCAGTTTGGAGCATATGAAAATGCCTTGTGCTTGCGTCTGCGCATTTCATCAGAGAGAAACGAAAAGGTTGAAGAAAGAGAGAGGAAGAGAGAGAACAAATTTAAAAAAAGAAGTGAGGAATGAGAAGGATTGAGTCAGACGCATGTGAGAGAAAAAGATGGAATTGTGGGGCCCACAAACAACAAAAGTAACGGACGTTTAATAGAGTTAATGGAGATGGTATTTTTGATCCACTTGAAAAAGTTCGTGTGTATTTTTACTCCAAAAAAAATATATGATGCTGGACGCTCCTGAAGATAAAGCACATGTGTATTTTTGCACCTTAACCCTTTATTTTTTGTTGAAACAATCGATCACCTCTCATTTATAGGAAAACGTACGTTGATAAAAGATTTTATGTTTAGCAAGTCAAGTAAACCGTGAATGTACAATTTATCCTTTATTTATTTAAAGGAAGGATTCACTTAATCCTAATGAATGCCGCTTATTATCTACTGGTAATCGCGGAATAGCTCTTAAGGATAATATTATCAGGCACAACTCGAATCAATTACATCATTTGCAAGTGTTGCCGCTAATGGGATCTGTATAGCACTAGGAGGAGCTGGAGAATCCATTAAGTTGTGTGACAATCTTGAAGCTAGGGCCAACATAAATGAGAAAATATACGATGAAATAGCTACTTCTAATTGGATTCTACAATTTTAAAATATGACTTAGTAATACTGATTGCTTAGTAATCAAATTATTATAGTGGCCCATGCATACATCATGTATGCTTTTTTATAGCAAACTCCTGCCAATGAAGTGAATATATGACTTAGTAATACTGATTTAATTTCTTAGTAATCAAATTATTATAGTAGCCCATGCATACATCATGTGTGCTTTTTTATAGCAAACTCCTGCCAACTAGGTGAATATATGATTTATTAATACTGATTGCTTGGTAATCAAATTATTATAGTAGCCCTTGCATACATCATGTGGGCTTTTTTATAGCAAACCCCTGCCAACTAAGTGAATATATGATTTAGCAATACTGATTGCTTAGTAATCAAATTATTATAGTAGCCCATGCATACATCATGTGTGCCTTTTTATAGCAAACTCCTGCCAACTAAGTGAATATATATATGAGTGTGTGTAGAGACAAAAAAAAAAGGGTTGGGATTCAAATTTGAAGTTGGGATTCAAACTCACAACTACTTAAATAAAAAAAGTGCTTTCCTAGCTAGGTTGAAATATGCGTAAGTGGGCATGGTTCAGCAGGAGAGAAGGAAGGAAAAGGATGGATCAGGAGGAGACAAGCGGGGATGGAGCTTCTTGGTTACACTGGGGGCCATCCCCCCCCCCCCCCCAAAAAAAAAAAAAAAAAAAAAAAAAAAAATCCTAAATATTTAATGTAAGTTGGATTTTTTTATTCATTAATATTTAGCCCAAAAATTTATGCATTTAGCTCAAAATTTTATACATTTGGCCCCATATATTTTTTTTTAAAAATTAGTTAATGAGTATACATTTGGCCCTCAAATATTTATCCCAAACTCCGTCCTAGAGACAAGGTGGTGAGGTGGCAGTAAATGGAGTGCCATGTGGAATCATTAGTCAAACTTAACATTCAAGATTAATATCTTAAATGGTAGGGGTGACATTACTATGTTTTTAACACTTTCGGAAAAAAAAAAAAAATCTTGATACCCATTCCCAGATGAAAACTTCTAGAAAAAAAT
Organism: Acacia acuminata; assembly: GCA_019022655.1. Lineage (NCBI taxonomy): Eukaryota > Viridiplantae > Streptophyta > Magnoliopsida > Fabales > Fabaceae > Acacia > Acacia acuminata. The sequence goes on along the minus strand of JAFJYI010000556.1, from coordinate 28,837 downwards.
TAGACCTTAACCTATATATAATTGTTTTGAATGATACATATTTGTGTTTTTCCTATAGATTCCCCTCAAAAAGCCAAAAAAAAAAAAAAAAAAAAAAAAAAAGGTCACCCCTGAAATGTTGCTACGAGGGAAATATTTGAAATATAGCCAAATAAGCATGGAATAGGTGTACATATCTTCCTTGATTTCTCTCCTAATTTCCTTTCTATTGATATTATCACCATTAGATCAGGTTCCAATAGTTGAGATTTAATACTATTTAATGTTATCTTTTATAATATTTTTATATAGTATTAAATCTCAATCATTGAATCTTAATCTAATAGTGGATACATTCAATAAAGAGAAAAATCAATGGAGACATTCTTCTCCCACGAAATACAATTATAAGGGAGATTTGCAATCACATTAATTTTCATATGGTTCAAGCAAACTATTGATCAATAACTCCGTTTAATTTTCTCTTTCAATTTCTTGAAATGATCCGTTCATATAATGGATAATTTAATTATCATATATCTTCATTATATATATCCAACAATCTTTTGACTAAAAACCAAGTTATGAAAAGGGATACCTACTTACCAATAAATGATACTCTCTCCAGTCACAATTATAAAATTAAGTTGACTTGTTTGAAGAGATTAAAGTAGCTAATTAAATTACTTTAGAGTATTTTTATTTTTATTTTTTTCTCCAAACTAATTAGTTTGACAAGTAAATTGATATATAATTTAAGGATATACAACATATAATACGATTAAATAATTTATTTAACTTCCTTAATCTTTCCCAAAAAAAAAAGTCAACCCACTTTTATAATTAGGACCGAAGCTAGCACTCAACTTGAGTGAATTGAATTAAATAGAATTAGTTGAACACAGATATTGATCTTGGTTATAACTTGATTGATATTTGGTTTGACTTGTTACTGGCGGTGGTCACAAAGAGTGTTGCTATAGCCTATAGGGGAAAATGTTGGAAATTTAACTTGAATTTATCATTTTATACCAATTTCTAGCTCCAAACTTTTTAACCATGTCCAAATAAGTGTCAAGTCACTCAAGTGTGCGTGTGTAACCTGAATTTGCAATCGTAGTAATTTTTATATATTTCATGCAAATAATTGATTACAACAGTTTTCTTTTCTTTGTTTTTTCCTTTTGCCTGCCGATTACAATAGTTTTCGACCGTTCCTTCCTTGTACTTTCAATTTTCACTTCTTGAAAAGGTCCACATACACACAACCGTCACTATCTAATTAACAGTATCGATATTTGGCAAGATCTGAAAAGGGGTTACCGTTAAATATAAATAGTACAGTTGCACAAAAGAAAATATATATAGTACAAATGACATAAAGTTGAGGGAAATGAATGAAATATAATTAGCTGAACTCAATTATTTTTTTGGCCGGCAGCTGAACTCAGTTATTGATACTTTGGTTATAATTTAATATATATTTGGTTTGACTACGTTATTTTTGACACACAAGCTGATGTTTACTTTTGCATTATCTTTTGGTTCATTAATTCAAACAAAATGATATTATATTTGTTGCTTTAACCGTACAAATAATTAAAATTTCCTAAACACATATACTATTTCTTCTTCTTTTTTCTGTGACAACGTATATACTAACTATAGTTATGAAGCGATGGATACCCAAAAAAATTTACTCCTATCAGTTTTTTTTTTTAATACATTACTTCTATCAATTCTTAATATAAGATTTATTTACCTAATTTAATTAGATTAAAAAGTCAATTAGCACATTTTTTTTCCCTAAAACACCATAATAATCTTAATTTCCTCCACTTCTCTCTTACTTAATTATTGTTGATAGAGCATTAGTATAAATAATTTATGAAAAGATTGACAAATATGTCTTACATTAAGAACCGAGATCAACTCCTTAATTATGTAATACAATAAAGGTTGAAGAGAGTATGAAGTGATGTTAAATATAATGTTGTGGAAATATAAATCGAGTAGGAAAGAAGAAGAACACAGACAGATTTGATTAACATGAGAAAACTTTCCTCAAGGTGAAGAAGAAAAAACCCACGGGACACTAGTCCAAGATCAAACTTCCACTATGAAAATAATGGATACAATCAATCAATCAATCTCTAAACTTCCTCTAGAAAACTCAAGCTTCACCAACAATGATGATACTCAAACTCTCAGAGTTCTCAGACTCTCTTTTTCCTTTTTCACTCTAGCTCTCTCTATTTTTTTTTCTCAAGAGTCACACACTATATAAAGAGAAAAAAGGAATTAAATCAAATCTAGAAATTAGGAAGAGTCATTCCCAAGTTCAATAAAGTCATCCTCGAGTCTTGAACCCACTTTCAAATAAGTCAAATAGTCAAACTTGGAACCCCACAATGCATTTATGGAGGAACAATTTCCAACAAATCTCCCCCTTCCGACTTCAATGCATTGGCGTCTTCATCCCGGCTCCTTTACAGCAGTCTTCAAATTTCTTTGATGTTACCGACTTAGTCATCATATCGGACCAATTCAAGTCGGTATGAACTTTGACGAGTTCAAGTTCTCCATTTTCTATCACATCCCGTATCCAGTGATACCTCACGTCAATAATTCTTCGCCAGATGAATAGCACTTTGATTGTCACATCTCAGCTTGTAACGATCTTGTTTATGACCGAGTTTCAATAGCAGATTCTTCATCCATACGATTTCCTTACAGGCCTCGATGTGACTATATACTCAACCTCAGTGTTGAGAGTGCCACACATTTCGCAACTTAGATTGCCAAGAGACGCACCTCCGCAAAAGTCATCAAGTAACCGGATGTTGACTTTCTTGAGTCACCGTCTCCCCTAATCGACATCCGTAAAGCCTAGCAGCTTGGCTTTACTTCCTCCAAATCGGAGACATAAATTCTTTGTCCCTACGAGATACTTGAAGATCCACTTCACACTTCCCATGATCTTTGCCTGGATTAGACAAATATCGGCTCACCATCCCGCATGTGTTAGATCTGGTCTTGTGCGACCATCGCGTACATCGACTTCCAACAATGACCGATATGAAACTTTTCTCATTTCGGCTTTGTCTTTCTTTGATCTCGGACATTGCTTCTTGCTAAGCTTAAAATGTCCTAAGGCTAAGGGTGCTCACTCCTTGGATTGGCATTGTCCATGTTAAATCTCTTCAAGATTTTTTCAATATACTTCTCTTGACTCGACCCACGAAGCTTCCTTTTTCTATCTCGGATTCTTTTGATTCCGAGGATCATTTTGCGGGACCAAGATCCTTCATTGCGAAGGACGAGCTTAAAGCCTTCTTTAAAGCGATTATCTTTGTCTTGTCTTGTCCTACAATAAGCATATCATCGACATATAGCATCAAGATCAGAAAATCTCCAACTTCACACCTCTTAACAAATACGCAGTGGTCGGCATCTGTTTTCTCAAATTTATGATCAGTCATAAATGATTCAAATTTCTTGTACCATTCGCCGAGGTGCTTGCTTCAAGCCATATAGACTCTTCTTCAACCAACATACCAGATTTTCTTTTCCTGGAACTCGGAACCCTTCAGTTGCTCCATATATATTTCTTCTTTCAAATCCCCATGAACAAATGCCGTCTTCACATCCATTTGTTCAACTTCAAGATCCATTGATCTTTTGCCATAGCCAACACGGTTTGGATCGAAGTCATCTTTACGACGAGAGAAAATTTCTTCAAAATCAACTCCTTTCTTCGATTGCGGCCTTTTACCACAATCCCGGCCTTGTATCTTGGCTTCTATCCATTTTCTTCATTTTTAATCTTGTATACCCTCTTGTTTTTAAGAGCTCTTCTTCCTTGGGGTAACTCGGTCAACTCATAAGTCTGATTCTCATGCAAGGACATCATCTCATCCTGAATTGCCTTTTCCCACTCAATCTTGTCGGGGCTTGCCACGGCCTCATCATAAACTTTGAGGTTCACCTTCCTCTCCGCAAGTACAATGTACTCATCAGGTGGATACCTCGTAGAAGGTCTTTTCTCATGTGCTGACTTTCTAGTGTGTCCTTCAGGTTGAGAATCCGATTCAGCATTCTCATCTCGGATCTCGGCATCAACTTCTATAGTTCGCTCCTGTTGGTCATTTTCAGAACCATTCTCTCCCCCTGCTTCATTTCGGACGAAGTCTTTGGTTCTTCATCTCGGACAACAACCGGACTTTGGGCTTCGAGATGTCATGGATGGTCTCATGCTCATGAAAGATCACATCTCAGCTTCTCACTATCTTCTTATTCATCGGATCCCAAAGTCGGAACTCGAACTCACATCTCGGCGATCCGAGATAAATGCATTCCTTCGTCTTTGTGTCAAGCTTAGCTCTTTCATCTTTTAGAATGTGCACAAAAGCTCGGCATCCAAACACCTTCAGATGATCATAGGTCGCTTTTCGCCCTGTCTAGATTTCTTCAGGAATTTCTCCCTCTAGTGGACGTGATGGTGATAAGTTGATTAAATCAACTGCGGTTCTTATTGCTTCACCCCAAAATGATTTCGGCAATCCGGCATTGGACAACATGCTTCGGACCTTTTCTTCAATAGTTCTATTCATGCTCTCGGCCAAACCATTTAGTTGAGGAGTTTTGGGGGGCGTCTTTTTAAGTCGTATCCCGTCCGCTCGACAATAAGCATCAAATGGACCGCAATATTCACCACCATTGTCAGATCTAATCGCTTTTAGCTTCTTGCTAGTCTCTCGTTCCACCATAGCATGAAATTCTTTGAATGCTTGGAGAATCTGTCTTTAGTTTTCAACAAATGGACCCACACTTGCGAGTGGTCATCTATGAAAGAAACAAAATGCGAGCTCCGCCTAGAGACTTTTCGACATAGAATGCGGAGACATCGGTATGAACTAGGTCAAGAATATTCTTCTCGTCTTGGTTGATCCGGTTTCGCAAAAGAAACCAGTCTTTTCCCGGCTAGGCGGTCGTGCAACTTTCAAGCACTTGACCTTTCAACCCGGTCAATCGTTCTTTCTTTTTCAAAATCTATAGCCCTTTTTCCGACATATGACCAAGACGCTTGTGCCATATCTCTAGACTGGAATCATCTCGGACAAAATTGGCTTCACCGCCATTGATTTTTCCCTGCATCACGTACAAGGAACCTTCTTTCTTTCCTCGGGCCACAACTAAATTTCCTTTGGACAATTTCCATTGACTTTTTCCAAAGTAATTCATTAACCATCATCAAGCTTGCCTACCGAGATTAGATTCAACCGCATGTCGGGCACATCCCTTACATCCCTCAACACAAGTCGACGTAGACATCGTGGTCAAGGTTACATCTCCAACACCAACAATCTCGCTAGTTACCCGATTTCCCATCTTTACAACACCATATCCACCAACTTGGTAAGACGAGAAGAAACTTCTTTGAGGAGTGACATGGAAGGAGGCACTTAGTCTACCACCCAAATACGGTCATCATAGATAACGTTCAAAAGATGATATCCGAGTAAGAAGATCTCGGCCTCAACATTAGCAATCATCGCGGAGGTGCTCTTATCTTCTCTCTTCTTAGGTACAATCTGATCCGGTTTCACCTCGTCATTTTTCTCATCTTTTAGCAGATTCCTGCAGTTTGCCTTCTTATGGCCAATCTTTCCACAATAGAAACATTTCAAATCGTATTTCTATCTAGACTGGCCTCTGGACTTATCCCGGTTATCACGACCCCGGTTCTTGCTCCGACCTCGGTTTTCAAATTTTCCTTTATGCACAGCAATGTTTGCCTCTGACGCGCTACTTACACCTCTTTCCCTTCTCCTGGATTCTTCATTTAGGAGACTGTTAGCCAAAACATCCATAGTCAATTTTCCATCTGGTGCCGAGTTGCTCAAAGTCACTACCAGTATCCCAGCTTTTCGGCAATGAGCTTAATGAGAAGAGCACTGCATCTCGTCATCCACCTTCATCTCGGCCTTGACGGTTGATTCACAATGTAGTTGTTGAGGTGTTCAATCATACTCATGCCGTCTTTGTACTCCAACTTCACAAGTCGGCGAACCAAGTGTGCTTTATTCCTGGGAGTCTTCTTGAATCATGGACTCCAACTTCGTCCACAACTCATACGCATTTGTGAATTCGGACACATGCTCGAAGAGGCTTTTGTCGATATACTTTCGATCATGGCAACCGCCTTCCGATTCGAACTTCCCGTCCTTTTCTTCCTTACCTTGGTTTGTTGATTAAGGATGGGCTCATAGAGATCTTTGTAGTACAGATGATCTTCCATCATCGGTCTCCAGTAAGTAAAGTTTTCTGCAGTCAGCTTGAACATATCAACACTGAGTGTAGCGCCACTGGTCTCCATTTCGTTGAACCTAGCTTTGATACCATTGTTGAGGAAATATAAATCGAGTAGAAAAGAAGAAGAACACAGACAGATTTGATTAACGTGGGAAAACCTTCCTCAAGGTGAAGAAGAAAAAACCCACGGGACACTAGTCCAGTATCAAACTTCCACTATGAAAATAATGGGTACAATCAATCAATCAATCTCTAGACTTCCTCTAGAAAACTCAAGCTTCACCAACAATGATGGTACTCAAACTCTCGAGTTCTCGGACTCTCTTTCCTTTTTCACTCTAGCTCTCTCTACTTTTTTCTCAAGAGTCACACACTATATAAAGAGAAAAAAGAATTAAATCAAACCTAGAAATTAGGAAGAGTCATTCTCAAGTTCAATAAAGTTATCCTCGAGTCTTGAACCAACTTTCAAATAAGTCAAATAGTCAAACTTGGAACCCCACAATACATTTATGGAGGAACAATTTCCAACATATAAATCTTTCAAAACTGGTAGAATTAATTTTGAAAAATAGTGTAACGCACTACTCCACAATCTTTTTAGAGTGCCTAACTGCCTATTGTTCCTCCTAAAATATTTATGTGTAAAGCTACAGTTCAACCCTTTATTGTATTTTATTGCCAGAAACGACTGCCTTTTATTAAAAACAAATACAAGACGGCATTTTATGTAGTTAAGAAACGAGCTCAACACATACAAACAGACAAAAACAGATTGATTGTTAAACGACAAATTAGTCTTCTGTCGAAGGAATATATATACTCCTCATATATACTTCCAAAAAGGAAAAACAAGTACATATTCATTAACTTAAACGACAAAATAGTTAATTTCAATATAATGTTTATTTATGCTGATATTTTAGATTTGGAATAAGTATACGCCCAACTCTCTTACAAGTTACTTTTAGAAGAATGTTTTGGTTCATATTGGGCTTTTGGATTGAGCGTTAGGAGCGCGTTTGCGGTAGAGTTAATGGGGGTTGGAGAAAAAAGCTCAACGTAGTGTGTTTGGGTTCGTTAAGTTACCGACTTAAAGCTCCTAACGCTTCAAAAGTTAGGAAAAAGGCGCTTGTAATCCAACTTTTTCAAAAAATGCTTTCCGACTTTTTGACGCCCCGCCACTCTACCACCATCAATCCAAACACAAATCATTAACTCTGCCGAGCTTTTTTCTTACCGAGCTTTTTTTAAAGTTAGATAGGCTTTTAAAATACTGCTCCTACCGCCAACCCAAAAATGCCTCAATATAAATCATTTGGAAACTAATTAATGTTTATTTATCAATTTTGCACATACAATTAATGCTTATATATGACTTTTTATATTTTTCTCTCTCCTTCAAAACATAAATCGATATGAGTAAAGTTGAAAAAAAAATCAATTTAATGCATATATAATGAGTTAACTATCATTTATTGGTTTTAATGAATTAATTGAAGTGGCTTATCTCAATTAATCAACCAATCAACTTCATATATAAAATCTTATAATACCCACTTAAAAACTTGTTTTTGTTTAACTAAAAATGGATCCGGTAATCACAACATTAAATCAATCAATTATAATTACACTCATTTAGTTACCTATTTTAATTTTCTGTTTTGAAAAACACTTACAAATGTAAATTCTTGTTATGGACTAAATGTCACTAATAGAGTCGAACCAATTGTAACGTCGTTGCCAAGGCAAAATCATAATCCTTAATCTTTACCCTCCTTATCCTTAATCATTAATCTGTGCCATTTTTTATTATGATTCCCTAGACAAGTTACTGGGATACGACCGCAAAATTTGTTCAGTAGCAGGATTCCTTGGTTTCAACGACTTCTTTGTCATGCCCAAGTGTTGGCTCTCCAGATGTAGCATAGGATTGAGTGTCATCCGCGGGACATTTTTAAAACTTCAAATTAGTATAGATCCAAAGACAAGTATGTCAATGGTTAAAAAAGACATGTATATCGATGTGTAATTGGGTTATGGTACAATATTATCAATAATTTTTTTTTTATAAGCGTGTGGCACAAATAAATTTTGGAATAGGCAAAAATACTAAGAAATAATTTAAAATTGTGCAGATTCAATAAAAGCGTTAAATTTCACTAAATATCTATTAAATTCACTAAGGCCAATTTGAAGTAAACCTAACGGATGTTTGATGAATTTTAACGGCCTTGATGAATCTTAGATCATTTTAAATTGTTTCTTGATATTTATGCCCTTCCCAAAACTTATTTTTGCCACACTCTCCTCATGTGTAATTAATTTAGTTTTCTTGATATTGTAAATTAAGTCTTTCTTTTTATCTGTTCCTTTTTTCCCACGAGGAATCTCACTAATAATCCAACAATACCCAAGTCAGCCAACACAAGGGGCAAAAAAAAAAACCAATCCTAACCAAAAGCTAAAACAAACACGGAAATAAAATAACAGAGTTACAGCTCAACACATTGCATAATCAACCAGTATCTAACGGTCCATAATTATCAAAGTCTAAAAGTTTCCTCAATTGAGAATAAGGTCTCCAGACCCAATCATCAGGGCATGACCTATCCAAAGAAGCTTTTATAACCCAGTTAGCCACCACATTTGCTTTCCAGTTTCCACAGAATCCACCTACAATAATGGTTCCTCATTAAATTACTTACAGCAAGGATATTTTCCATCAGGATATCACATCTCCAATTAGCTAGGAGAGTCCGATCTCAAATCTAGACACTGAATAAGATTCTTTTTATCTGATTCACATATTGCATCATAGATTTGATTCTCATAAGCAAAAGTTACAGCCATGATCTCTTCCACCGATCAAACCCAAAAGTTCTACTATTTGAAAGACACGAGATAGGGGTATATATTGTGGTATTTTACATTTGTAGAGAAGAAATAATATAACACTACGAATAGAACGTGCCGCGCTCTATATAAAAGCCATCGCATGCATGCACAAAATTAACCTTGTCTCTAAATACCACATCTCTTCAATATGGAGATACAGGTCCCATATTCTATCATCTTCACCTTCTTCTTCCTCCTTCTTGTGATCCACAAATTCTCTTTCTCCAAGAAACCCATCAAAACCCTCCCACCAGGGCCATGGAAATTACCTCTCATAGGAAACCTACACCAACTTGTTGGCCCTTTACCTCATCATTCTCTCGCAAATCTTGCAAACAAGTATGGACCTTTCATCCACCTTCAACTGGGTCAGCTTTCATATATCATAGTGTCTTCACCAGAATATGCCAAAGAAATAATGAAGACACATGATCAGATCTTTGCAAATAGACCCAGATCTCTTGTTTCTGAAATCTTATGTTACAACAGCACAGACATCGCGGCTTCCCCATATGGAAACTATTGGAGGCAACTTCGAAAGATTTGTACTTTAGAGCTTTTCTCAGCAAAGAGGGTTCAATCATTTAGAAGAATTAGGGAAGAGGAGGTATCTGCACTTGTGAGGAACATCTCTGAACACGAAGGTTCAGTTATCAACCTCGGTCCAAAAATCTCAGCACTCACGAGTTCTATAGTGGCAAGAGCGGCTTTTGGGAAAAAGACAAAGAACGTAGAACATATCCTGCAAACTTTCGAGCAAGTGATAAAGTTAGGTTCTGGGTTATCAATTTCTGATTTCTATCCTTCGCTTAAATTTATTAGTGTCATCACTGGGATGAGAGCTCGAACAACGAAGGTACACAAAGATTGCGATAGAATACTCGATGACATCATTTGTGACCATCAAGAAAAGAAAGGTGATACTAACAATATTGCAGAGATAGAAGAGGATTTAGTTGATGTTCTTCTCAGGATTCAAAGGGACAATGACTTTGAGATCCCCATATCTCTTGACAACATTAAAGCTGTTCTTTTGGTTAGTTACTATTGTTCATCACTTCATCATATAAATAAACTCATCACGCTGTGCACCCACGCATCTATCCCTCTAACGATAATTGTGAATCTCGTTTTCAGGATGTTTTTCTTGGTGGAACTGACACAACAGCAACCACGGCAGAGTGGGCAATGTCAGAAATGCTCAAAAATCCAGAGGTTATGAAAGAGGCACAAGCAGAGGTATAGGCACAAATTGAATTTTCAAAGTTTTATTTTGTTAGCCTGTGTAAGTGCATAAATATGATTCTTAGTATACTGTATTAGTTTATAAATTTGAAATTATTGAGTTGACTTTATGAGAAATTATTTATTCCTTTTCATTAGGTAAGAAGAGTCTTTGGTGGACAAGGGTGTGTAGATGAATCAAAGCTTCACCAATTAGAATATTTAGGTGCTATGATTAAAGAAACACTAAGGCTACATCCATCTGTGCCATTGTTGATTCCAAGAGAAAACAGTGAGAAGTGTGTTATCAATGGATATGTGATACCATCTAACACAAAGATTATTATTAATGCATGGGCTATTGCAAGAGATCCTAAAAATTGGAATGAACCAGAGAGATTTGAGCCAAAGAGGTTTCTTACTACATCGGTTGATTACAACTTCAAAAGTTCAAACTTTGAGTATATCCCATTTGGTGCTGGAAGAAGGATATGTCCTAGAATCACGTTTGCTACTCCTGTTTTAGAATTGCTACTTGCCAATTTACTTTACCATTTTGATTGGAAACTTTCGGAAGGGCAGAAGCTTGAGAATTTGGACATGGATGAGTCTTTTGGTTCAGTGATAAAGAGGAAAAAGGATCTGAATGTAGTTCCTTTTAGCTGTTCTCCTTATTAGTGTTTCATGTATATTTATCTTGAAAGATGTTTTGGCCCGGGGAATCCAGAGGAAAACGGCAGGAAGTATTAAAAGATAGGCGCGACACACACTCACACAAATATTAGTGTTTCATGTGTCCAAATTTTTATATCAACAACTCCGTTTTCTTTTCTTGTGTTGAAATTATGATCCATTCATGTATATAGAATAATTTAATATCGTCATATATCTTAATCATCTAACAATTTCATGGCTTAAAAAACAAGATATGAAAGGGACTACTTACCCAGTGTATATATTATAACAATGATAGCAAATATGAGCGAATTGAATTAAATAGAATTATTTGAACACAATTAATGATTCTGCTTATAATTTAATTGATATTTGGTTTGACTTGTAATTGGTGGCCACGTGTTGCTGTCGGGAAAAATGTTGGAAATTTAACCCAATGAGCTCTAAACTTTTAACCATGTTCAAAAAAATGAAAGGTGTTACACACACACACACAAAACCTGAGACTGAGATTTGCAATCAATCTAATCATCAAATATATCCATCTAAACCTCATAGCCACTCATCCATTGGTCCATTTGTTCAACATACATGGCGACTTCCTCACGTCTAATTGGAGCTGACATGGCACATTGTCTGCCGCGTTTACTGATATATGGGTAATTTAATCTTTGTATGCTTTTCTCAAACATTAAACCTCAACCATTGGCCAGTTCAAATTCGCAGGTACTTACGCATTACTGGACTGCTGTGATATTCGAATGCCTTCCGTGTCAACCGTATAATTTAATTGTACATTCTTCGGAAACATACATTCCCTTTTCCTATGCATTTCAACAGGTTTTTTTCCCTTCCTGTAATCACCACTATTCGATTATTGGTTCATTCCATCGATCACATTTAATTGTTAGGAGGGATCAATTCCTTCCTAATTCTGCATTTCCTCAATGGTGAAACTCGTCTGACAACTTCTTCTTCGAACAGTATACATTATTCTTGCATTATACTTGAATTTCAATACGCTTCAATGTCTACCTGTTATGTCTCCGAGTTTCTGTCACTCAATGGTAGGAGCAACAATTGGGGTATTACTGTGAAAGTGCTGTCTCAATTTACCGACGTCCCATACATGTGCATGCATCAACCTATAACACACAATGTAGTCCTCTCAGATTGTAAGGTGTTTACTTCAGCTTTTCCTTTTCCTCTTATCCTTTCTCATTCTTTTATGTCCTATTTATTTTTTTCCCGTTATATCAATAAATATGTGGAGCTTTTACTATTGCATGTGGGGATACTTGTGTTTAGTAGTTATGCGCAGATGGGATGTCATACGTAGAGTTGCTGGTGTTCTGAAACCAGGATTCTGCTTCACCCTGCATCATTTCTCTGTTGAACAAGGACCAAGTCTCATTAATCCTGTCTTGAAAATAATTGTTGAACCATGTACTGTTTTAAATTTGGTAAGCAGTGTCATAACAACGCCACCATACATTTTTCGACAACTTCTTCCTCTATCTTCAACTTTCGTCATGGAGCTCACTCTTTTAAGTATACAATCTTAACTCCATGTCTTTATTTATTATTATATTCATATCCTCGCTCTTACATTTGTTCTTACGGTTGTTCTATTAATTTACTCCTTCTGTTTTATTGTCCAGACATCATTGGATTAGTTACTTCTGTTTCTGACCTTACTGATAAGAAGGACGATGGAGAGACTATTTATCAGCTTAATTTTGAAATCATGGACGAATGGTTTGTAGTCAGGGAATGTCAACTATTGCAATTATTGATTGTTTTTTTCCATCCATGTCGATGATAATTCCTTATCATTATTTGTTTTGTAGTTGCAACCCCTTTCATTGTTGCTTTAGGGGTAGCTCCGCTTTCTGGGCTTGGGTCAGTTACCCCAAGGTTGTCAACAAGGACGATGTTGTCGTGGCGTTATTTTACGTAAAGATGATCAAAACCCGTGGTCAGATATACCTTTGCAATAGCTGTGTCTTTTTTAAAAAACCCACATCCCCCCTAATATGTACCTAATCATATCTTATGTTCATATTGAAGATGGACAAACCATTTTTTTAAGCCATTGTGATCTGTCAAAAGCGGAGTTCAAGTATTGCCACAGTGCTGTTGTAGACTTTCGTGTCAAGCTCATTCGTCTTTCGGCCGAGCATCTCACTTCGAACAATGATTTTCAACCATGATGAAGCCACCGCGACAATTCTTCCGCTGGAGTGAACAACTTTTACCAAATTCGATGTTATTGTTTCCCTTTACGTGGTTGTGACTTTGTTCCTGTTTTTATTGTAGTTTACTGACAAGTTACTTTCGTCACCATTTTTAAAAATGACCTTCTGTTCTATCAGTTTCAAGAGTTGACTATAAATTTGTTCTATCATTTGGTGGATTGACCATTTGTTATATCATTTTGCAATCCTTGAATTTACACTAAAAAAAGAGTGTGGTAGTGGCAGATGTCAGTTGAAAATAAACATCAGAACTGTAAGTCATGTGAAAATAATTCATATATCATATTACTAGTAATTAATATATCATTAAGTAGTTCACAAAACTTATAGTTGTAGATGGAACGTCGGTATACATACGTCCGACGTGTCTATAGACAAGTATATTTTCGCATAACCGCTTGAGGTTACCCATTATCCCAAAGCATCATGATCGTGTGTGAAATCTCTAAACCGTCATGCATTAACATTCAGGAATACGTTCCTTATCGTAACTTGTGTAACCGTTCAATCAAACCGCTACAACGTGGAGGTGGAAACCGTTTGTACACAATCCAAGGATCCAATAAATCAACTGAGTTATGGGGGGAAAAGTGTACAAATAGAAGTTACACTGTTCTTCTCTTAAACCTCTTAGTTGAATATGGAGCGACACCAGCAACCTTCACATATGTGGTCAAGAAAGGAAACCAGTTTGCAATCTTTAACACCTGGGGTTCCAGACATCATATTAGAAGTTAAGGTTGATCGTATTATTAGCAGATATGTTGAACGTACATTCGGCAACGACAATCGCCCCTGCCTTGAACTTGAGTCGGTGGATGTTATTATTTACGGAACCACGGTAAGCATTTTATATTTAACCTGTGAAGGTTTCAGTTCTTTCTTACTAATTCATTGTAACGGAATGTGAGATGCATAAAGATATGCGGATGATGATCAGGATCATGTCAGTTGAGTTGATGGAAAAGCATTGTTGGAAGATTGTAGAGGGTTGTTGTTATCATATTCACAAGTTTTTTGTGAGGGAGGGGGCGAAGGCGTGCATGACTCTCTACATTTGGTTCTTTCTGACCATTCGACTATTAATCCTTCAGTTAACAATGAAATTCCAGATACATGTTTTATCCTCAAGCTTGTGGATGATATTAATTGGTGGGGTTATCCAAGTAACAGTAGCCTAATTGGTAATTGTCTTTCTTATCCATGATTTTCAGAACCAAATTACGTTTGAGTTTGTATTATAAGAGATTCTATACTAATCATTCATATCAAAACTTACACATTTCAGATGTTTGTGGTATTCTTCGTTCATCCTATCGGTCATCTTGATACAAGTGTAGGGGGATTTATTCCATGACTTTGGTTTTGGAGCTTGAGGACAAGAGGCAAGTTTTTTTTAAAAAATGAACTGTATTCATTCCTTAATGATATTTCATTTACATCCCTCCATATCAGAATCACTTTGTTCATCCCAAATATGATATTGCAGGAAGAAATTCCTTATTAGATGTATATTGATTGGTGATGCTCTTGAAATGGCCCTTCCTCTTCTCAGTAATGTTAACAACTGTTCTGGAGTTTTCATTGTTCTCAAGTATTGTAAGATTACTCAGAAAATTGAACGAGGTAGTGTAACGATTCTTATTCCAGTTCCAGACATTTTTCCGGAAACTAATACTTAACACACTAAGTTCCTATTGTGTTGAGTTATCTTCTGTATGTGGAACTACTCGTGTTTATGTTAACCCTGATATACCAGAGGTCGCTGCGATGATGATTCAAGTTCTGCCCAGTTGAAATATTTGTTTCTATTTCAGACTTTTTTTATCACTTGCATGTTTTGGTTCCCTTTTAATTGAGGCTACATTACTATTATATGTTTGTCATTAAAGTAGCGGTAACATCGTTATGATTTGTAGACATCTTTCTGCTTAAACCAATCGAAACATGTTCGGCTATTGAATTAAGATGTTTCTGCACACAAAAATAGCACTGGTATCGTAATTTCCATGAGTTGAGTAATTTGTTTTAGAGTTCTCTGTGATGATTCAACCTACATTGACGACGTAACCGTAGTTTACATTCCCAACCATGTATTATCTTCAAACAACTTTTATTTCCACTACACAAGCAATAGTATTAATTGTAGCTTCAATTACATTGTCGGATACAAACTGGTCTTTTCTAATACTTATTAAACAATTGAAATCTTTCACAAGATCTGGCTTTAAGTATCAAGTATCAGGTAGTTTAACATAAAGTCGAGTAAGTACATGTTCATATGTAAGACCTTACCACTATATAAATTTTGCTCTTATTTCCTGAAGGGAATTTACCTTTTCTTATGTTGTTAACGATATGTTGAAAAATTAATAAAGGATTCATATTTTAATTTGTAAACATAACGTGATGTGAAAATATAAAATTTTGGCTCAACTAATAAACTTTACGATGTTCTTTTTAAACATTTCATCCCATATGTAAAACCAGGGCTGCAAGATATAACATCATTCTCCAAGCAGATGACTAGCATATTATCAATTAATTTAATATAAAGTCGAGTAAGTTCATGTTCATATGTAACACTTTAATAATATAATCTGTCAATCCTTATTTTTCAAATGAAATAACCTTTGACTTAGTTTTTTTGAAAACATTTTTTCCTATATGTAAAATCAGGGATGCAAGATATAACTTTATTGTACGATAATGAATGGAGTATTATCAAGTATCAAGTAATTTAACATAAAGTCGAGTAAGTACATGTTCATATGTAAGACCTTACCACTATATAAATTTAGCACTTATTTAAGTCAGGGAATTTACCTTTTCTTATGTTGTTAACAATATCTTGATCAATTAATAAAGAATTTATATTTTACTTGATACTATAAAATTCTGTGACAATATGATTACAAAAAAAAAAAAAATGACTGTTTCATGGCATGAGAAGCAACCCTTATAATTGCTCACAATATATCAATTGTTTAATACCATCAAGTAAAGTAGTTTGTCAATAGTACTTAGTGTCCAATAGCAAATAACCTTTTATGCTTTTATTTTTGAACATTTGATCCCATATGTAAAATCAGGGCTGCAAGATATAACATCATTCTCCAAGCAGATGACTAGCATATTATCAATTAATTTAATATAAAGTCGAGTAATTTCATGTTCATATGTAACACTTCAACAATATATGAAGTTAACCCTTATTTTTTAAATGAAATAACCTTTGACTTAGTTTTTTTAAAAACATTTTCTACAATGTTTTAACTTAGCACTTATTTCCTTCAAGGGATTTACCTTTTCTTATGTTGTTAACGATATCTTGAACAATTAATAAAGGATTCTTGTATAGAACGTGAATCGTCTGATCAGGACCTGGTACTTTGATGTTGGGATCAAAGGTCTCTCCGATATCTAATGTGGAGATATCCGGAGGAGGTTGGGATCACTTGTACACAATATTGGGGGTGAGGTGTGTGCACGTTAACAAGGTAATAGGCACGAGTTAGAACGTGTACACCTTAATGGTAAACCTCTCGTATTTATAGAGGCGGTGATGGCGGATATCCCAACTGCTCCGATATCCGGGGCGAGCATCTCGGGATTATATCACGTGGGCCGGGTCCGGATCTTCCTATAATCTTGGTAGATACGGATATATCGGATTAGTTACGCTATCGACCCCTTCCGGATTGCTTCTCGACGTGTCGGTCCGGCTATGCCCTTACTTGGGCCATCACTCGGACTTGGGCTTTGGGCCGGCCTTTATTATCGGTCAATGCTTGCCCCCAGCTCGGTAGGTCGGTAATTCCCGGCCGCCGAGATGTCCCATATCCGTCTTTGGCGTCGGCCGAGCTACGCCAAGCTTTCGTCCTTCCGAGGTGAAACTTTAGGGGCCGAGGTTGACTATTTGGGTGATTTATCCGAGGCTTTGCTCGATGAATACTTCCGAACCGGGGACGTATGAGTCTTCCTGAGTTGCTCTCGGCTATGCCGGTTGGTAACTACGAATTCATGCTATTCTGATGGGGGGACTTTCCATATTCGCCATCATTGCCCCCTGACACCTGGCGATTCGCGTTGGCGGGCGTCCGCACCGCCACCGCACTCCGGCGTTGATCTTCGTGCGCATTTAATGTTTTCTGCACACGCGACACGCTATCTCCTTTCTCGGGTGAAAAGACGCTCGCCCCGTCCACTTCAACTTCCCCCGAGCCTATACGAAGCATCTTTCCCTCCATTTTCTCCACTTCACTATTTTCGTCGTCTTTGCCCGGTTTCCTCTTGCTCTCTACCACTTTCTGCGATTGCTGCTCCCACGATCTTTCACTTTTACTCGCGACTCGCTTCTTCTCCATTACTTGTATATTGCTTCTCCTGCTTTTTGACTCGGTATTACTTGTTAATCCCCGTTTATTTTGATCGTTATTTATCCGTCGTGGTGGGGATTTTCTAAGGTAAACCTCCTCTATAGCTTCTTTCTCTGTTTCATAAGTCGAAATCCCTCTTCAACCTACCTTGTAGCCATAACATTTCTTTTATCGATCCTTCGCCTTGTTTCACCTTCTTCACATACCCTTTTCGCCTTTATAGGTTCCCTGTTCTTTTGCAAAATGGTTGGGAGTGATCGCTTTCCCCCTTCTAACCCATCATTAACTCCCGAGGAAGAAGAAGCCTTACGTCTTCGTTATCCTCGAACCTCCTTTGGCTTCTCGGTTCGAACTTTCCGAAGCGGAGAACGCGTCCATGCTAAGAGGAGGATCCGGTCAACGGAGTGCATCAGGGTCCCGATCCGTCCGTGCTTCGGCTTTGGTAACGACGACGTCTCGTGCCCACGACGAGGCCGCTTCAAGTATCCCGCCAGAAATTGCTGGACCGAGTAGTATGGCTCGTCTTGAGGATGATGCGGCGTCCGCTCGGCCCCTTAACTTCTATCGTTCGTCCCCTCTCCCGGGTTCGAATTCCCATCCGACGGGGTATTTCGGCCCTATTTGGGATTGTCTTGCCGAGAGCTCCTTCCTCATCGCCAGGGGCCAAGATTCCCAAGCTTCATCTATTTTAGGTTCTTGCCGCCATCCGGCTTTTTCGAATCCTTCTTTCCGGCAATCTCCGTCCCCGAGTCCGCTTGTTTTACCGCGACAATATAACTCATTCGGTATTTTTTCTCTTGCTGATCCTAGCATTTTTATTTTGCTTATAGGTGAATGGCTTCACGTCTTCTCCACACAAAGACTCAATCCAACGTCGGGAGTCGAACTCTTCGAGTCCTCCCGAGGCGCTATGTAGTCGGATCCTGGGTATCCCACGATATCCCGAGGACTCGGTCGTTGATGTCCAAGGCCGACATTGCACGGCTTAAGCTTCCCGTAATGGAAGGTCAGAAGGTCGATCCTCCTGGATGAGGGTGAACCGGTATGCGCTACTCGGTCAATTGGGCGTACCAACTTCTTCTTCTTCTACCGAGATTACTCCGACCCGAGTGAAAGTTCAATTTCCATTTAGCCGGTTTCAAATGTCGGCGCTGATGGCTCTAAGGCTGGCACCCTCTCAACTTCATCCCAACGGATGGGCCTATTTGGTGGCCTTTGAGCGCCTTTGCTCCTCCTTCCCAGTCCCTATTCCTTGCACGACCTCGTTATTTTTTCATTACTTCGGCCCTTTCACATCCCGGACGTCTAAGGAGGACGAGAAATTGAAGGGACTGGTTTCCTTACGTGTGGATCCGGACAGGAAGATAATGAGCGCCTTCTCCGACTCCTTTAAGCACTTTAAGACAGCGTTCTTTAAAGTCGAGGCCGAACCCGGACAGACGGCCCGGTTTTTGAAAGGTCCCGAGGGGGAGGACGTGGAGTGGGAGTTTCCTCTTTACTGGAACGACACCCATTACGACCTCAATCCCTCTTCGTATCAGATACAAACTGATGACCTTTCCCCTGAAGAGGCCACCTGTATACCTCGGTTTACCGCCTATGTTGAGAGATACGGGATTCGGAGTGCCGCTTTCTTTATTAACGGGCCGGGCCGAGCCCCGCTTTTGATTGTATGGTTCCACGGCTGCGTAATTACTATGCTTTTGATTTTCTTTCAACACACGTATACTTATCGCCTTTTCCTTTGTTTTGCAGCTCAAGACATGTCGGAACTTCCCGATACACATGCTTGTGAACCCGACAGGTGGCGCACCTACTCGTAAGCGTCCTTCCTCGGTTCCGAAAAGGAAAAGTCTAGGGCGGCCTCCCGGATCGTCAAAGGCCAAGAAGACCAAGGCCTCGGACACTCCTTGCTCTAGGCGTTCCGCACTCCCTCCGGATATGCCCGCCCTTCAACAACCGCACCCGCCTCGCCCCCAAAGCAATCGATACCGCCCCGGTTGATACAAACTATTGAAGGTTCGATCCGGCCTCGACCGCCCCTCATGAATCATGTTCGGCTCGGTTTGACAGCCGCAAGAGGTAAAGGAACCGTTTTGTCGACTCCCCTCGGCGGCCTGCCCTCCTCTCCGACAAACCGCCAGCTGCACGTCCGTGCCTGTTATTCCCCGGGGACTCTCATGGGAAAGAGGGGTGACCGAGGAACTGAGTGTCGCCTTTCTTCCGCCGACAAAATTTATGAATGGAGTTCCTTTGTCGGCCATGGATACGTCGATCATAAATGAGGCTCAAAGGTTCCTCTGCAAATCCATCGGTCTTCATCAAGCCCTACTTATGCGAAGGAGAAGCACGTTGCCTCCGAGGTAGAAAATCGACGTGAGACGTGCCGAGGAAGAGGCCTTGTCCGAGCCAAGGCTGCGGAAGAGGAGGCGGCTCGGGCCAAGGTTACGGCGGACAAGTAAAGGCTTTGGAAGAGGAGATAGCAGTCGCCAAAGCCAGGGCTGATAAAGTAACTGCGTTGGAGGACGAGCTTGTTGTTGCCAAAGCGTCTTGTGGTAAAGCGACCGAGGAGCTTCTGATGACGAAAGAGTCATTGGATAAGAAGACATCGGACTATGATCGTCTTCAGAAGGCCCTGGAGGACAGCCTGGATGCCGTGAAGACGGTCCAGCAGCAACGAGGCGATCTGGCCGTCGAGCTTGGGTCGGTAAAAGAAGAACTTGCCGCCGAGCGCCAAGCCAATGTGGAATCTCTGGAGACTCTCCATGAGGCAGCAAGAGAATGCTTTAAAATGGCCTTGGATCAAATCCAGATCTTGAATCCGAAGCTGACCTTGAACGTCGACGGTTATCATTACCGAGCCTATGTTAGGGACGGCGTGTTTTACCAGCTCCTCCTTCTCCGAATCCCTTCCCGGAAGATGAATCAATATCTCTCGGAGATGAGGACGATGCGTAGCGGGTAGGCGAGGAACGAGTAGAAGGCGCGTCATTGGATCCCGAGGCCGACTCGGACATGCCGAGGCGACTACATCCGTCGGGCGAGCCCTCGAACAATGCGCCTCCTAGCTTCTTTCACTCTGCCGTTGTAAAAGCTTATTTCGTTTCCCAATTGTAAATATGAATTTCTCCGTCTGTCTGTGCAGTTTATAAATACTTTTATGATAAAGTAAGTTTTATACATTTGGTATTGAATGAATTCTACACATAGTTAGAGATTCGTCGGCGCAAGGGGTGCCGAGCTATGCATTCTACCGAGACGTGAAGTCTCGGAATGAATGGTAGGGTTGTCGATTTTAACCGTATGTGGTATTAACCTAACCGCGCTACCGTGTTCGGAGCCGTTGGCGGGATAATAACCGAGGTAAGGACGAATTGTCACTTGTTTAAACGCGGTGTCCGTAACGCACAACTTAAACATTTTGACTCGATCGTGGTCGGAATGACAACTCGAATGCTTAAATCGGGGCGGCGTTGACATGTCAATTTCGCGAAGGCCAATAAAAGGCAATTTCGCTGAGCTCTTGACCTGGGCTAGTGTGCCCGGTGTTAAATCATCTAGATGTGTCGTATTTGTGGCCGGGTTTATATACCTCGGTGTAATGCTTAAGCGATCAATTGTGCACGTTGGCGAAAATCCACGAGGAATCCTTCATTAAAATGCAAATGCTCCAAAGAGCTAACACATAAGTCATTGAACTTTTAAAACGAAAAGATAAAATACGCAAACAAATAATAACGATCCGAAAGCTAGATGTGCTCGGTGTCTCCATCATCCGAGGCCGGGCTTCAACTGTGGTAGATCTTCAACTTGTCTCCGTTCCAAGTTCTTTTGATGGGTTTCCTGGCCAAGGTTTCAAGTATATAGGCTCCATTGCCCAATTTCTCCTTAACCCGGTAGGGACCTTCCCAATTTGCCGCCAACTTGCCATCTCGGGCGTTCTTGTTCCCTATGTCGGCTCGTCGAAGTACAAGGTTGCCTCGGTTGAAGGACCGTGGTCGAACCTTCCGATTATACTTGGCTAGAGTTGCTTAGCGGCGAGCTCCGGCGGTGCGCCACCACTCGACCTCGTCGATCGCTCTAAGTCCGTCATCGGCGCGTCGTCATTTGGGACGCCTCCCTTCCTTACGGGCTATCATCCTCCTCCACGATGGTTGTCCTATCTCGATAGGGATCATGGCTTCACATCCGTAGGTCAACCGAAAAGGGGTCTCTTGGGTAGAGGACTGTACACTTGTCCTGTATCCCCATAAGACGCCGTATAGCTGCTCCACCCAATTAGATTCCGCATCTTGCATCCGCTTTCGAGTCCCTCAAGGATTATTTTGTTGGCGGACTCGGCCATCCGTTAGACCGTGGATGCTCTACCGAGGCAAAGTGCAATCCGACGTCGAGATCCGACATCGCCGTCTCTTGAATCTCGTCGGTAACCGGGGTGCCGTTGTCCGTGATCACTTCGGCACACCAAAGCGTGAGACGATGTTGTGTCCGAAGAATTTCGTATGCGTGCCGAGGTGATTGTCGTCAATGGCTCGGCCTCGACCCACTTGGTAAAATAATCAACCGCCACGATGAGCCACCCGAACCGTCCCGGGCTGCTTTTGAACGGTCCGAGGATGTCCATGCCCCATTTAAAGAAAGGCCAAGGGCCAGAGATACTTTTAAGTTCTGCTGGGGGTGGCCAAATGATTTTGGCGTGCTTCTGACAACTATCGCATCTTCTAACGGCCTCTTTTGCATCTTCCGTCATGGTCGGCCCGGTAATACCCCGCGAAGTGCCTTCCCGGCAAGTGCCTTGCCTCCCATGTGGTGGCCGTTGATGCCTTCATGTATTTCTCGCTAACACATATTTCGATTCTCGCTTCGGTCTAGGCATCTCAACATCGGAGAATGTAAGCCTTTGCGATATAGTTGGTCGTCGACCATTGTATATATGGCGGCCTCCCGCATTAGCTTCTTCGCGTCGGCTGAGTCGGTTGGAATAATACCTCTCTCTAGGTAATCTTCTAGGGGTTTCCTCCATCGGTGGGCGATATGGTCATAATACTGGCTCGGCTCGGTCAAGTTTTGCTTTGTATCACGGTTCTATGATTACCGGCTTCTTTCGTGCTTGCCGGTTTCGACGGGATATCCGCCCGGAGTTTTCTTCCGTGGGATATGGGTGACGATCACTTCTTGAAATTCCGAGATCATCTCTTTGGCTTTATTGAGGTACTTGGCCAAGAGTGGACCTTTCGTCTCGGTAGGTTCCTTCGATTTGCGCGGCTACGAGCCGTGAGTCGGTGAAAACCTTGACCTCTGCGCTCCATTTTCTTTGGCCCGAAGCAATCCGGCAAGGAGAGCCTCATACTCGCTTGGTTGTTTGAGGTCGGGAATTTTAATTGGAGGGATCGCTCCACGCAACGCCGCCTCCGGGCTCTCGACTATGATACCCGGCCTCCGCTCCCCTTTGCGTTGGATGATCCGTCAACGTACACCTTCCATATCCCTGCGTGATCTCCCTCGCTCGTCTCTCGCCGGGTGAGTTCCATGATGAAGTCCGCGCCGCTTGCGACTTAATCGCGCGCCGAGCTTCGTACGAGATGTCAAACTCGGACAACTCGATCGCCCACCTGTCATTCTTCCGGCGAGGTCCGTTTGTGTAATACTTGGCGGATCGGTTGACTAGTTCGGACCACTATCTCGATGTCCTTGAAAATACGGCCTCAATCTTCTTGCCGTTGTTAATAGGGCGAAAGCCATTTTCTCCGGCTTTCGATATCGGAGTTCCGAGCTCCGTGGGGCTTTACTCACAAAGTAGATCGGTGCTGTCCGACTCGGCTTCCTTTACTAAAGCGGCGCTTCTTGCCTCTTCTCCAACCGACGGGTAGAGGAATAAGGTCTCCCCGGCTCGGGTTTTGTCAGACCGGAGCGTTGCCGAGCATTGCTTGATTTTCTCGAACGCTATTTCGCACTCCGTGCTCCAACCCCTGGGTTTTCTTTTTTAAGAGCCCGAAGAAAGGAAGGGCTTTCTCTCGCGACCTCGGTAGGAATCGTCGGGCGGCAAGGCGGCCGGCCAAATACCGCTGAACTTCCTTCTTCGTCTTCGGGGCTTGCATGTCCAACACAGCCTTGCATTTGTCAGGATTCGCCTCTATTCCACGGTTGGTTAGCATAAATCCTAAAAATTTCCCTGCCGGGACCCCGAACGCACACTTGGCCGGATTCAACCTAATCCGATGCCTTCTTAACTTCTCGAATGTTTGTTCCAGGTCTCGGATGTGATCGTCTGGCGCTCGACTTTACGATCATGTCGTCAATGTATACCTCTATGTTTTGCCCGATCTGATCTTCGAAGACTCGCTCATCATTCTCTCGGTAAGTAGCTCCCGCGTTCTTCAATCCGAAGGGCATGACCTTATAGCGATAATGGCCCTATCGGTCATGAAGGCCGCCCTCTCCCGGTCGTCGGGATGCATGGCTATCTCGATTGTACCCGAGTAGGCGTCCATAAATGATAGTAGCTGAAAACCCGCCGAGCCGTCAACCAATTTATCAATGTTTGGCATGGGGTAGAGTCCTTCGGGCAAGCCTTATTCAAGTTGGTGTAATCTGTACACACCCTCCACTTGCCATTTGGCTTTAACACCATCACTACATTGGAAAGCCAAGTGGTGTACTGTATCTCTCTGATGAATCCAGCCTCCTGTAATTCGGTCACGTGCACATCCCTGGGCCTTTTGTCTTTCCGCCCGATGTTTCTTTTCTTCGGGCTCCGGGGTAGACCCCGGCCGCACGGCTTAGTCTCGTGGCAACAACCTTGGGTCGATCCGGGTACCTCGAGACGAGGTCCAAGCGAACACGTCTTGGTTGTCTCTTAGGAATTGAATCAGCCGGGCTCTTAGGTCGTCGTCCAGCGCCCCTCCGATCTTGGTAGTTTTTGACGGATCCGCCCCAAGCACCAGCTCCTCCAACTCTCCTTCCGGTTCGGGCCGTGGTATCTCGGGCTTGTCCCTGAGGTCAAGCTCGACCATGTTCACTGAGCGTCGGGCCCGTTGACGTCTTTCGGGTTCGGGTGAGTTTTCCCTTTTCCCGAGCCGGGGTGGAGACGAGGGCCCCTCCTTCTCCGATTCGGAGTGTTTCAAGTAGCATTGCCGGGATTCCTTCGATCTCCCGTGACTACGACCACCTGTTTCTTTCTTGTTAAGCATCTTAAGTTTTTGATGCTTAGTGGATATCATCATATCCTGCCGTGAATGGTCGGCCCGCCTAATATGATATTGTAGGATGACGGGAAGTCGGCCACTATAAACCCGACACGCTCCGACTTGAATGCCTCCCTTGTTCCAAGCGTCCGAGGTCTATGTAACCCTTGGGAAGCGAGCGCTCTCCGTTGAACCCTATAAGGGTCGTCTTGCACGGCTTTAAGTCTTCATCGTCCATCCGCATCCTTTTATATGCATCCCAGCTGATAATATCGGCTGAGCTACCTGCATCCACGAATATCCTTTTGACCCGGCAGTTAGCCAGGGTTCCGGTGATTACTAGTCCGTCTTGATGCCCCGGTACAACATCCTTCAATTCGTCAATGGTAAGGTTAAAGGCGGCGGTGCCGTCTTTTCGTTCGTCATTGACCTTTGGGAGGTCTCGACGTCGGACTTCTCTCAAGTATTTCTCGCTACGGCTCATTGTGTCTCCGCCACCTCCGAATCCTCCGCTTATCCCATTACAACGGAAATCGGCTCGGGTAGGCGTCACGGAGTTCGACCTTCTTCTTTTTTCCTCCTTCTTCGGTTCCGCCGTCCGGGCTCCTACTCCGGCCCTCCCGATTGCGTGTGCCGCTTCTCTTGCCCCGAGTTTTAATCACGTATTGGCGCAATTTGCCTTCCCCGATAAACTTCTCAATTGCATCTCGGAGCTCATAGCATTGCTCCGTCGTGTGTCCGTCCCCGTCGTGAAACGAACAATACCTTGATCTGGTCCGTAGTGGGCCGGTTTCTTAGCGGCTTCGGCTTCCCGACTCTTCTCATCTCGTTCGAGCCACCTCCTTCCGTAGCCGCGCCCGAGGGACGTTCGCGGGTGTAATTGTCGTATTTTGATTTTCCTTCCTTCCAGGCCTTTCCCCCTAGTCCGACTGTCTCGGTTGCGTTTTACTCGGACTCCTCTCTTCGTTTACTTAGGTCGGAGATGTCTTTCTTATCCTTTCTTGCTCCACGGTGTTGGCCGGCTCCATTTGTTCGACGTCCCGTATATTGCCGCGCCGGGTATAAAACTTCGGTGAGAGTGTACACCCGTTCTTGCATATGTTCTTGGCGAGTCACGATGTTGGATCCAGGCCATCCACGATGCAATGGACGTGTACTTCGTCTGGAAGCGAGCGCACTTGCAAAGCCACCTCCTTGAAACGGTTAAGGTATTTTTGCAATGTCTCTCCCTTCTTTTGCTTTATTCGGCTCAATGTGTACTGTGACTTCGGCTGCTTTTTTTGCGGTTGCGAAATTGAGCTCGACTTTCCGCGCCCGTCTTCGAAGTCGCGTACGGAATTGTTTGGCAAAGAATGGAGCCACTTCGTCGGACCGGTTAAAGTCGCCAAACAAGCGTAGGATGACTTCCCCTTTGATCAAACGGACCATGAGTAACTCGAATGTTTCGAGGTGACTTCGCGGATCCTGTTCCGTCATATTTCGCAGATGGGTAAGATCGAAGTGCTTTGGATAGGGTGCCGTAGCGGCCTCTCGAGAGAATGGGCTCGCATCGGCTTACGTAGTACTTCATCCTATATACCCGGGGATCGTCGAGACCGTGGTATCCCGGCTCGTTCTTTGTCTCCTTCTTCTTAGACGTCCGAGACCGGGATCTTCTCCCCGCCTCGGCTTTCGTCTTCCTTTTTTTGTTCCGGGCGCACCCTCGTCTTCGCTTTCGGCGCCCCCGCTTCTTGTTGCCGACACCGAGTCCGAGCCGCTGGATGAGCCGCTACCATCCCGCTGCGGTCTCTTTTTCCCCGGGATCGTCCTCGGCCTCCTTGGTGCATCCAGTCCGGAATCTTTCGAGCGATTGTCCATCATCTGTTGGATTACTTTAAAATCCTCTTCGCGTTGGAGCTCGTCCCGCCTTTCCTTAGTCTCAAATTTTCTAAGGATGGATTCTGAGCTTTTTGTAGCATTCGGACATCCGGGTTTGGAACCGAGGAGTCCGTGGCCGTCTCGTCCCGCGCTTTGCTTCGGCATTTGGGTTGCTTGCCTCGCCTGTTGTTGATTAGGCTGAATGTTCCGATTGTTGCTTCGGTGTGAACCATCGGTAGTCACGGAATCGTAATTTATGGATCCCCAGCGGTCGCGCCAATGTTCGGGTATAGAACGTAACGTCCGTCGGGGACCGGTACTTTGATGTTGGGATCAAAGGTCTCTCTCCCATATCTAATGTGGAGATATCCAGGAGGTTGGGATCACCGTACACAATATTGGGGGTGAGGTGTGTGCACGTGTAATCAAGGTAATAGGCCCGAGTTAGAACGTGTACACCTTAATGGTAAACCTCTCGTATTTATAGAGGCGGTGATGGCGGATATCCCAAATGCTCCCGATATCTCGGGGCGAGCATCTCGGGATTATATCACGTGGGCTGGGTCCGGATCTTCCTATAATCTTGGTAGATACGGATATATCGGATTAGTTACGCTATCGACCCCTTCCGATTGCTCGGCACGTGTCGGTCCGGCTATGCCCTTACTTGGGCCATCACTCCGGACTTGGGCTTTGGGCCGGCCTTATTATCGGTCCGTAACAGATTCATATTTTAATGTGTAAACTTAACGTGATCTAACAATATAAAATTGTGTATCAAATAATAAAATTATACAAAAGTGACTGTTTCATGGCATGAGAAACAAGCCTTATAATTAGTCACATTAAATCAATTGTTTAATACCATAAAGTAAAGTATTTTGTCAATAGAAAGTTATTGTCCAATAGCAAATGGTCACTGGAGTGTCGGTTTCAATATAGAAATGGAACTACCAGATGGATACATAACTGCTTCTTCCCGTACCTCCACCATTAAGTAACTGCCTTTTCCCCTCCCACAGTTTTTCATTTTCAAACATGTTGACAGTTTTGTTTTTTTCGTTCACAATAAATAAACGTCCCTTCATATAGCACGTTGGTTGATGGAAAATACAGACTAATTAATAGCGGTTCAACAAGTTATTTGGGGTGCTTCATCTTTCTGTACTATTCTTAACCGTTGTAAAAATCTCCCCGAAATTACTACCAGAGGCTCTCTTTTCTCAAATGGCAATGAACATATCCAACAGTCTGCAAAATATGCGTCTCGATTCTCCTGAAATGAGCATGCAGGTGAAACTTGACCATATCTGTGACATCTCAAAATTTGGAAATTAGGAATTATAATATGTCATGGGATTGATTATGGAAAATTGAGCCTTAACTATTTTAAAAAGCAATTATTGAAATTTAAGGCATATTTTCCATAAATTAAGAAAAATTAGTTAGGGAATTATTTTTTACCTAAATATTTTGGAAATAATATTTTATGGCCTAAAGAAATTAATTGAGTAAGAGAAATCCTTAAATAGAATTAAGGATTAATTTCTGTCGCCTAACTAATGTTTGCAATCAAATTAGGAAAGGACTAGATTGCAAATAAGAGCATTGTAGGGAGCTAAATGGAATTAATATTGGTGTAGGCCTCACAACCACCCAATTGTCTTATTTATTCTTATGCAAAACACTATCAGTTAGTAAATATAAACACCTACACGCATTCACCCATTTCATATTCCATTTGGATTAACACACATATGGGCCTCATTTGTTCATTTATTTCAGCCCAACATTTTCTCCGACCCAACACACACAAACGACAACAATTACCCAATCACACATTCAGCTGATTATATACACACACTCACTCACCTTTTTGAATGCTTGCCACCTCATCCTTCATTGCTCTAAACTCAGCCACGTAACCCCCACTATGCAGCCCCCTCATTTCCAATTTATTCCCTTCACTCATTCATTTGCTCATGCGGACACACACACCGCACACATACACTCACTATCATTCTCTCATGTTCAACCACCGTCCTCCCACCTTCCTTCCATAAACACA